>JAUOZQ010000570.1:0-31310 GCA_030710315.1 Anomotaenia brevis
CAGTTCTAAAACAGTCATAATTGAACTCTTCTGGGATTTTCGCAATACACATTGGAATTATGACTTCTAAATGTAATTAGGTATGCCACTGCAATGCAGCACCAAAGCATACTACCTTTACATTCTGTTTGAGCTTTTGCAAATAATTTATGCCTCCTAATTCGGTCAACATTTTCAACTACTCAAAATCACCTGAGCTTGATGACACAGTCTTCTAGAGATTATGTAGTGTTTCTCGGTTTGGATGTTGCAGTAGTGCAGAATCTTGTAGGGCGTTTGGTTTGAGATGTAAGAGAGCCTTGATCCCAATCACTAGCGATTCACTTTCCTCGATAATATTGTTTTATTATAATAATGTCAAGCTGAGATTGTTCACAGCAAGTTAAAAGATTATGTTGATGATGCCGAGGTCCATACTGTGCATAACTTATTTATGGACATGAGTCACTTGCAATTACCAACAACCTAAATTATCAAATCACGGCAGCAGTGATTTTTTTCAACGCATAGAGAAATAAATACGTAAATATTTTCGGACATACCAGAACCGTCTAGTATGCCTGCTTCATTAAAAACACACCGAAGGCCGAAATAGTCGGTACTAATAAAAGAGGAATAATTATAGCTATATCATTTAGCTGGTGCAAAATCGAAATCCTTTCAGTCTCTCGAGATGAAAACTCTATTTAAATCAATAGTTTTGACAACAATTAATGGCTGTAAAGTTATGTTGCTGCTCTTTAGAGAATGATGATCATGAAAATGAATTCGAGTCTCTCCGTTGGAAAACACGGACAGTTTTCAAAAGAGATTGAGATCTTGATGTTACGATCACCTGAAAATAGCTTAGCTATCATCATACGTTATAGATTATTATTATTGATAATTATAATTGCATTAGGTGTCTACCTATGCAGCACCTGGCATTGTTAAAGAATGTTCATATGTGTTACAGAATATTCAGGTAGCGTATGGTAGCCATAGAACATTCTACTTGAAATTCGGCTATTACACACCAGGGAGCTATATTTTGGTTCGGCCAAATACCCATATGCCCATCTCCGTTTAGATTCCTGTGTTTAATGAGCAATTTTGTAGCATAGACAAAAATGATAAGAAAACCACATAAAGTGACTGCAAACTCACAAAAGAAAACTTGTTCTATTTCGTTTAAGCTCTTTTCCATATATAGACAAGCTGTGAAATCGGTGCTTTCATAGCTTCTGGTGGCTACTGAGATCTTAGGTCTTCACACTCAAGGCAGTGAATGATCCCACTTCACTGTGACTGTTTCATGCAGTTACATGAGTTGAATATGTGCGGTATTGTCCACCAAACAAATTGGCGTTTCCAACACACTCAACGGCTACTGCTGCAGTTATTAATATATCACTGAGATTTTCACACAGCTGGCTTGATATGGTTACCAGTGCCTATAGAGACCTTGAGGTCTGTTCCTCATCTCTTCTAGAGTTGGTAACATCTTCGGGGTTAAAGGCGATGATTATGAAGGATCCTGCACAATTCGGCATAAACAATGCTGATAGTAGAGATGATTCACTGGGTGGAGGAGCTATCGAACCCAGCATCTACGTTGGATGGTTTGCGATAGTTAAAGATGAGGCATCATAAGTAGGTTCCATCTTGACTTTCTATATCGGCCACCCCTCAGAGTCTTACCCGAATTTTCTTGACATTCCTGTCTTTATAAGTGGTTAAGCGAGCAATCTTACCCAATAAATCTGACATGGTTTGCACTTTAGTCATGTCTTTCGTGGCTTGTGAGGTCTTGGTCCCTAATTTGCTATCATGGCAAAGGGGGACAAGTTTCTCTGCCATGGGCAGTATATTCCTCTTCACACTAGTTTGTGCAGTGGTCTTAATGGTGCAATCGAGACTTCATTTTTAGATGGAGTTAAGTTGGTTGAAGTGGGTAGGACCTGCTAGCACTCGTCTGACAGTATTGAGGAGTGGAGCCGTTCGGACAGCGGTGTTTCTCATTCAGTTGTGAGACGTTAAACAGCTACTGTTGAATCAGTGGTACCAAGAATGCTCCCCGACGATGGCAGATGCACCTGTCAACTTGGATTCGTATGCCCTTACCTCGGGTGTGGCCACTCATGCAGTCGGATGCTACGCTTGTGGCTTCATTGCTAGAGCCTCCACTGATGAAGTTTGATGACCACTCGCGGGAAAGGACAGACAAACGATTTTTCACCTTCCTGGAATTTCTTCTGGTCTCGATTCTTGCTGGACTTGGTCGAGTTACTTCCGCAGCCTTCATGAGGCGCTTGAGCTTTATTGTTTACCGCGAGTAGTCAGTGGTTGGTGAGCCCATCCGTGCACATATAGGTGCCCATGGTTGTTTTTTGAAAGGAGCATTTACCCTCGTTCTGGCAGAAGAACAACGTAGTAAGGGTGTGGAACGCCATGTTTTTAATTGAATTCCGTAGAGGAGAAAGTGTTCTTGCACAATGAGGGGAGGAATATTAATGAAGGACGCGATTCCTTCTCCCAGTCTTCTACAAACTTTTGAATCGTAGTCTGCAGCCCTACTTGCCACTCGGTAAGAGGGTCTCTTCATGGTCGAAATAGTTATCATGACCTGCGGTGTCTAGTGAGACCATCGAGGCATGTGAATGGTTGCTAAATCCGTGTCTCGGCAAAAACGCACGTGTTTCTGTGTAATCACGAATATTATCCTTTTCAAGCAGTGCTGACGGCGGTGCAATCGAGCCTTCATCTTTAGTTTACATTAAGTGGGCCGTCGAAATCATTTTTTGCCATTAATGCATCAACTTTTCAATAGACTATAGCCGATTCTTAAGCCCATCGTACTTTTCGTTTTTGTTGAAACAGACTAATTACCCTATGTCTGAATATATTTTTCTCTAAATTCTTAAATAACAGCATCAGGGCAATGCCTGAACATCTTATGGCATCCTCGAAAGCATGCAAAATTCAAAGTATCCGCCTCGGTAAAGTAAGTGGGTGATGTTTCTTATGCCGTCTTTTGGGATGGGAAGAGCATGGCACAGTCTTCTACGAAACTGCCACAATGCTGCCAGTGCAGATCATGAGCAAAACAATTGCTCTAACGAAAATTAATAAATATGGAAAAACTTTTAGTTCTAGCTATCGGTACCAGTGAATCTACAAACATACACGTTTTAATAACTGGTTGCACAGAAATGCAAAAGCGAAAAGTGGCTACTCAATTTCGGGGATGAGAACAATTAGCACTAGTAGGATTGCGATGAATGCCATGACAGCCGGGTTTCCTGAAGTAGATGCGCTAAAAAACAATGGTGATGTATACCTTGCGATTATCTCTAAGGTGCAATGTTGCAAGAAGGAAGGAAACATGTATTCTGATATATCAACCAGCTCAGAATTGAACATGGAGTTTAGTTAAGTAACTTGAATGCACTTGCAGTAGTGATGAGAAAGACATGTAGTAGCAGAAGATGGAATCGCCGTCCTGGGATATTGGCAAAATTTGAACGGGGTTTGTGAAACAACTCCTGGGAAACATCAATTAAAAAACAATTTGCAATCAAGGGCAGTCTCGCAGAGTGATCTTACTTGTGGTCTAAATTCCGTTTCATTTGAGGCCTGAGCATCGTCATTAACTGGATGCACTGGCGTTCCTTCAGAAATGTCATCCGATTGGCGGTATTCAGACGGTATGAACAAAACGATAAATGCAGAAGATTATTTTAACTAAATAATGATAATAATAATAAGGTGGGTCGTTTGAATAAAAGTCAATTCACAGTCATTGTATGATATCAGTGGACTTATTAAGCCAAGGCATGTGGGGTGAAAAAGGAGAAGAAAGAAATTATCGAAATTGTCGAATTATTGATACTGATATAGAATGGCTCTCTTTGAACGAACCATGATTTGAATAGCAAATGATAACTCCGGTTTTGCTAAAAATTTGCGACTGTTGTCAAGATTATCATTGCTGTAATTTATACTGAGAGGAAACCTATAAGATATCATTAGTGTTTTGCTCCACTTGAACGCCATGAAAAATAAAAATTGAAGAACGACTCGACCCATGTTACGATAATTTAGTGAATTTTCTGGGTCATTCCCACAGTCATTTCCATTATGATTTTTTTTAAATTGATGCCTCTTCGTAATTCATCTTTGTGATGGCTTTCTTCCATCTTCTCTAAAGTATTTTATAATGTGAGTTTTGGACCAACTGAATCACATGGTTTTGACACTTTATTGAAACTTTTCCTATTCCAATTTTCCCATCGGATTTTTTTATAATCAAGAAAACAACATATTATTTTTATTAGAAATGCTTGCAAAAAATGAACAACTTAAATTGGGAAAATAAAATTTCACTAATTCATTTCTCAGAGTATTCTTTCTTTTGCTCCAATTTTCACTTAAAATAGCCTATAATGAATCTGAATCCAAAAAGGCAATAATTGTCAAACAAATGGAGCATATTACATCCTAACGTCCACTACCAGTGATTCCAGCTCCATATTGGCCTACCAGCAACCAGATCGTTAATACTAGCTGTACATAACCCATTTCGCACTTTTCAAGTAAGAGTTACTTTAGCGATTTCGAAAGAACATGCCATCATAACTCAAATCAGTGATATTTAATACCCTAAATTACTGTGTTTCTCATTCTTCTGCAAAGATATATGATTAAAGCAACTCCATTTACAGTTTCGTATGAACCGGAATCAAATCAGCGCTGGTGGCGCAGGAGGTGGTTTTGCCGATGGAAGAAGAAATTTTGAGCAGAGCCCGAAGAACAGCACACCTGGCCTAGGTGCTATCATAAAATGTGAGTGGAAGTTAGCACAACATGATTCGCGTCGTTTGGGGTTGTGGATTGGTTATCAGGAATTTGTGTTAACCATTTAAGCTGTGAATCCGAGATGCAGCTTGGAGGAGTGGAAAAGCGAATCGAAACTGTATCAGCTACATCTGAAGACCTACTAAGCTGTAAATCGAGTTGCTGGCTCGGGTTTTTCCCAGTCCCTTACAACGACGATGGTTAAGGTAAGTCGATACGCTTTAAGACAATTCGCAGTATTGATGATCCGTATAACAAACAAATTAAAGTTAACAAATCCCCTCCCATGGAAGGGCCTCAAGATTCAAATTGCAAGCAAGTGTTTGATTTTTTTTTGAATACTCCATCCACAAAAAAGAAATCCGTTGGGTTTTAGTGAATGCTCGTGATCCACAAACCTGATATGGCAGCAAGCTTCATCTTTAACATTTTTATAAATAAATATTCTTTTTGATTTGAAAATTGCAGAAGCGTTAGACATCGAAGAAGAATAGGGTGAATTGCTGTCAGAGGGACCTTCTTTCAAGTTCAAGATTATACATTTCCTATATACACGATGGAGCTTATAATCAAAGGTATATTTCACCTAGTAAATGTCGATTAATAAGAGAAGTTAAGAAGTCAGTGTTAGCATGACCTACTTAAATTCTCTCAACCCTATCATGTTATAAAAGTTGGCTACAATGTGTTACAGTGCTGCTGTCTCAGAGCAGAGAAAAGATTGAAATTGTTATTTTCGGAATGAAGATATAGTAATTATGCAAATCTCACTATAGGAAAAGATTTGCACATGTTATTATAAATATGATGATAGCTCACTGACTTAATTTGAGACCAGGGGAATCGTTTCCATTACCACGGGGTTTGTTAATTTCTATGAACCAGTTCCAGGTTATTCAGTTTATTTCTAGCTTCAAAAACCATGCGTCGATAGAGGGCTAACTGTTTGCCGGAGACTAGCAATTCACGGTAACTATAGGTTTATGGAGGCAAATTTTTGATCGATTGCATAAATGGGCATCTCCAGGATGTGAAAGTGCCTGACAAAAATAATATGGATATTCGAGGGCAGATTATAACGAGATAATCAGCACGTTTTATAGATCGGCAATGTCATTCAATGCTCATAACGCCAAAATTTTGTAAACCTCGCCTACTTTGCAAATTTGAACTTAGCAGAGGATATTCCTAGACTATTAAGGGAAATAAAAATAGAATTTGTTTTGAATGGTGTTTAGAAGTCCATAAATACCTGAATACTTGTTTTATGTAGTTTCTGTTTCGAAGCAAAATTTAACATTAGCTTTTGCAGACAGAGCCTTTTGTTTCGCTGACCAAATATAGAGCTCCTCACCTAATATTTTCACAATCGACCACTCCATTATATTCAGTTGTTTGATTTTGCGTAACTACCCAGAAATTTAAGAAACAATAAGACAGCTTTCTTCACCTTGTCCATTTAGATTCAAAATAAACTCATGTTATATTTCCCTCTTTTCATTAGAGACAATTGTTGAATGTAGCGTAGAGTCTAGGAATTTGTGACTAAGAGATCACAAAAGTTCTGATAGTGTCCACTGACTAAGCGTATTTTTTGACTAAATGCCTCAGTCTGCACAGCCCCGATATCGGTGTCGCGCAACTGCATCTATATTTCATATATTCATATATATCCAAGTGACATCTGCCAAGGGTTGGACAAGGTGCAACAACTAATCAACCCTAGTTGTGACTTGGTGAAAGACTATTAGATACCTTATCTCAGACACAAGGTTCATGTTGGATTTTGGAGTAGTAGCCACGAATCTTCCTTGCTCTAGCGTCAGTTGCTCGACCCCTTTTTTAGGAGTCTTTTAAAATTGTTTGACCTGAAACATTTTAGTTGGCAACATCTGACAGGTAACGAACATATTGCTGACATGTTGATTTTCCACGCTTGCGCAAGGATGTTTACTCTATGACTGGTAACATTCTTATTCAGAGTCATTCTAGAGGTGTGTCTCATCATCATATGGCCTTTGTCAATAGGCGAAAGTATGCATGTTTCCACTCTAAAGGGTGCAAAATAAATTATTTCATTGGGTCTTAATGAACAGAAGTTGCAACCTTATGTTCAACTACGTCGAAATGAAAAACCTATAAATTTTAAAAATTTATATTATTATTTAAAACTTTGACTAATAAAGGCTAGAGATGCATTGAAGTAAGCAATGAATAAATGGATCGACCCTTCCCTCTTGGTATAAAGTTCCGACGGGTGATGCCTTGGAAGCCTACTAAGGAATGTAACTTAAAGAAAAAATATCAAACTGAAGCCCTTACTGAAGCGCAGTACCGGGACCCCGAATTACCACAAGTCGACGTTGTTGCCGCTCCGTTAATGATTCCTTTGACATACTTTCACCCTTCTTGTGTGTACTTGTGCTCTACGTGCACATACATATGTATGATAGTGGTGTTTTCAGACCTCGATTGTTGACAGGGAGTCCGATAACTAGGCTTGAGCAGGCCTGCTTCATTGCTGACGTTACACTGAGCTGGTGGTGCGTAATGGGCGCTTTACCAAGGTCGCCATAGGCCAGACTTTTTGCGCTAAATCATAACGAATCCTGTGTGCACGTAGGCATCCCAACTAATGTACAATGTCCCTCCAGCATTTATTCACCAGAGCTAAGCCAGTCCATCACCTGTACTCATGTTCTTCACTCATAAGGGAATGGCACTATAAGTATTTCTAGCTGGAGAGCCGCACAGCACAACAGAGAAGTACTCCGGTTCATTAGGTAGTATTTGCTTCATCTACCGAGAGTGCATTTCAACTCCCGAATAATCCAGCTTGAGTACATGGACGCCTCTTATAGTGTCAAGCTAATTAGCCCTTAGGACCTGCTGTGCCGCTTAATTGTCCTCGAGAGGGGGCATTTCTATTAGCAATTTTGCCAATTACATTCTCTAAACATTAATGACTTTACACAACCTTGCATTATCATGAGCAGATGCTTTTGTAATATTATCTCCTTTTAATTCGGATTTTATGTGAAACCGATTGTCTCTCAATCTTTCTATTTTGAACTTAACCAAAGCAACGATGATAATTTATGATTTAAGGTCGATGGAATAGCATAACTACATATGAAACAGTAAGTAGACGCCTTTAGGTGGCAGTTTTTTTATTATTGAAAATATCTAAACCTCGAAAAAAATAACAATTCATACCCTGTTGCAAAAAACAAACGTTTGTAAGTTATTGGTGGATTGGGAATGGTAGGAGGGCCCATTATCGTGGGTCTGGTATTTCGCGGAATATTTCCATCCATTTGGTGTTCCGATTTGTAGATCTGCTTGCTAAGGCAAGGTATAATTATTAGGTGCGCGATCTGGTAGTAGAAGAGTCATGGGAATGCACGTCACGACAGACAGTAGAAATACTCACTGAGGAATACACCCACCCACCCAAACCTAATTAAACCTGCATCTTGGTGCGGCTTAGTGAATCTCTGCCGCCTGTATTAACTCTTCCAATGCACAGGTCCTCCGATTAAAGGGAGAAGTACATTGTCTCATTTGAGCCAATACAATCTATCAAAAGATCCTAAGGGCTGCAAAATAAGTGGTATTTTAAAGAAGCAAGGATAGAAAAGTTAGGTGATTCGTGGTTAAATTTCTCCCAACCCGAGGTCCTCTCTCTTTTCAGAAGTTCAGTCGCCGTAACAGCCGGCACTAGTTTTGAGCATTATTTGTTGCTGCATTAGTTGGTAAGAATTCAAGTGGATTGTTCCTCCGGACTTCTTTTCGCCTCAGACTAGATCGAAAATAGAAATAACATAAGATTTCAACTCACGAGTTGAGCTGATTTCCTTTCGAGAACCATTTTCCAAATTTGGGATATATTCTATGTTTTTAGGCAATTCCTACTCCGCTGTCAAGCAGGATAAGTTGTGGCTTCAACAGGCTTCTTGCTTCTTTAAAGACAGGAGGAATAAAGTTCTAACTACCATATATTTTGAAAGTGAAGATCACAGTTCCTGCGGTGAAAAGTCCTATGGTGTTTGTCAGTTTAGCTAAAAATAGGAGCTCTTTGTGACAACGATTAGTTGTGTGGAATGTCGACAAAGGACCAACTAAGTGATGTACTTTATGTTATTTCATCTCAGACTATGACAGGTAGAAGAGCATTAGATGTTGTATTGGTGCATATTACCCTATGCAACAGGAAAACTAGAAATTTTGTGTTCTCTTAAAAGCAACTGCTGACATTGACCACACTAAAGAAAGATGTTATCGATTGGAAGCCGGTAACCTCCTATTTGCATCAACAGATCTATAGGATGCGATTTCCAGTCGACACCAGAAGGCGGATAGAGTAAGAGAGTACCTTTCTTACGCCAAACCCATTTGGAGCTCCAATGAGTTTGGCTGGTTGCCGCCTCGGTGTTTCCTCGTGGTATCCTATTAATGACTCGACTACCTGCTCTCCCTTAGCAGAACAAGCACTGCAAATTTCAACTTCTTGAATGGGTGAACTTATAGCACCAATTGCTGGTTGGCTAGTGGTTAATCAACATCGATTTTGGTTGGTTTAAGGTCACAACAATTTAATTCGTGTTTCTAATTGGCTTAAAAGTGGCCATTTAGTTGCTATTATATCAACTAAAATGCGTTTTTGAAACCTCAAATAATAAATAAATAATGATATTCGTAACGCTTTCGACCATTTGCTGAATCTCATCAATTCTGATATGATTCAAGTTTACCACTGAACTCAAAACGATAGAGAATTTGGAATTTTGATTGAAATGTTAATAAGTCTCCAATTTAGCAACATTTTCATTACCTCCAAACATCGAATGTTCTTAATAAATAACCATCGATAAAAATATTTGAGCTTCTTGCTACTTGAAGTGAATTTAATATCGATCTTACCCGGCTTATTGATCATTGTGATTCACAACCTTTCCTCATATTTCATTGCAGAGTATTGGTCGGCTAAATCTAAGAGACTTAAATGATTCAATCATTAGAGGTCAAAATCCGCAAAAGTGCCGTACATTGCACTAAATCTTTGTCACGCATCACCCAGGCTTCTTGTGGCCCCAAATGACTGAATCATTCATGAACTTCTCACATTTATTATTCACCCTCATTGAAGTACTTTGATCTTTGTGAATGAGGTCGGAATAAAACTACACCTGATTTCTTACTCCACATGACGTTGGGGTTCGATGTTGAAAATGCTAACGAAAAGACAATACGATTTTTATTCCATTAGTGACATTCATAATGCAATTCGCCAGCAACAACTGGTGTTATTTTGTTGGGTGGAACATCCACTAACGTAGTCTCTTGTGCTACCGCAGCCATAATTTTAGTCGATGACCTGCAGCCGAATTGCATGCAGGTGAACTAAATGAACCTTGATTAAGCATTGTTAAATCACACAATATTAATGAGGAAACAATGGCCTTGTGAAGTGGGATTTCCACAGAAGGTGACCACATCGTGGGAGCTCTTTTCACGATGCATTTGGGACAAAATATCAGACAATCACTATGTATTTTTCCATACATTAATGTAGGTCAACATTTAAATTTGACTTTGTACTTGAAGACTTACTGCTCTATAAATTAGTTGTCATTTATGCCTTACATGGAGTGAAACATGAAGTTGATAACACATAGCAGAGCAACATTTCATGAGCGCAGCTAGGTTAATTTAGTTAGGTGCGAAGGTAGCAATCAGCTAACATTTAGTTAAATTTGCAGTGCCAGCAGCAACAGAGCTATATCATCAGAAAAATATTATTACTATTAATATGGCATATACATATATATCATATCACAACAATTTAATTTACTGATTATCTCGAACGATAATTAATTTTTTGTTGCCATCTGTATAATAAGTGCAGTTGTTCAAGTCTACTATGATGACTTGCACTTGATCGAATAAACATTGCAGCTACCACGCCTCCCGCCTTTATGGTTGTTACCTAACTTAACGTTTAATAAACAGGCTATTTAGGTGGCATATCTCTTCGTGAATTGTGCGTTTATAGTCGAGATGACCATTAACAGAACTGCATGACGGACAAGCTATTCAAAATTGAAATATTCTCTGCTAAATTAATTTAAATACAAGAATAAAAGAGGCGACTACTTTAAAAAATCTTATAAAATGTCTGTGTTCAATTTGTGACAATCTAAAAAGTACGCTTCACAAAATTTATCGCACGTCGGAGATACCAGTAAATGCAGTCTTGCAAACCCTTCACGAGAACATGAATTTGCACAACAAGTTCAATTTTAACTCAAAGAATTCCTATTCCACTTCTTTGGTTGCTTTCAACATCACCATTATTAGTAATAGTCCCACGGGTACAGATAATCAATAAGCAGTTCACTGAAGCAAAAATTTAATGTACATTGGACTTGTAATACAAATTTATGACATTTCCTCTACCCTTTATATTTGAATGGCCAATCTAACCAAAACCAAGACATAACACACTTCATTTCTATTGAATATTCACTTAGCATGGAATTGATTTTGCTCTGTCCACGCTAAAACGAACCCATGCAACTGCTTCTGGCAAAAGATAGCATTTTCAGATGGGTTCCTTTCAGATATCCCACTTTCGTTGACTTATGAATTGTAATAAGCATTTAAATGACCTTTCAGAAGTAGAACAAGACTGCAACTTGCAGGTCATGCAGCAGCCATGTCAACGGTTATCACTACTCAAGTCAGAAGGTAATTATGCTTTTTTGAGATTCAGGTATTCTACAATTGATGAAAAATGGAAAAGTAATGTGAGATGAAGAGTTGATTAATCAGAGAATAAATCAGCTAGGAAAGGAATCTACAATTTCTTTCGCCTTTGAACTCCATCCAAACGAATCCGATTAATCTGTCGCGTTTGACAAGCTCTTATTTCTTCCATAAAATATAAATAATTTCAATTTCTCAGATGGATTGTACTATTTGGCATATTTTAACGGAATATTTAAAAACACGTTTAGAATGTATGTAGAGCAGTGTCGAAAAATATTTACTTTTAAAAAGCCATAGGATCTTAATCGAAGGCACTATGCATATTTGACGAAAAGCTTGAGAGCGCCTAAGACTGAGACCCCTTTTGCATACGTTAAACTTCAGGCAAGTGTTTTGATATCAGTTTTGAATAATGCAACTACACAGTAGAAATTCCTTACGCTTGAGTGAACACTCCTGATCCGTTAACTTGATATGGTAGTGCGATGCCATTTTAACATCTTTAAAACAGCTATTCCAAATTAACGTGTAGAATAACAAAAATACTCAAAAAATTGAGATATGTCAAATTTCCACACCAATTATGACACCGAAATCATAGCTGTTTCCACAAATTTGCCGGAGTCCCTTACCTTCTGATACTGAGAATGATAAAGCAGAGATTTCCTTGTGATAATAATAGTGTGAGATTTAATCGTCATTTACATCGTGGGTATTACAGTATGGCGTTCTGACCACTGTATTTTTGGAAATATGATTGAATGCTCTAAAAATAGGTAACTGCCTTGAACCATTCTCGAAGACGTATATTTAGCATGCACTGGCTAAAGGGGTTTAGAAGGCACTTTTTACCTTAACAATAACGATTACTTTTACTGTCGTAGTGAAATTTGCAAATAAAAAGGATGTGTGCTTCCCATTGCGACTCTCACGTCTTAGATTTTCTCTTGCGGGCTCAGTGAACAACGACAGCTCTGCGGCCGCTCTGGCTGTGCTGTGACTAATTCGTTCTCATGACAAAGTTCCAATTCTATTGATATGCACTACCCGTAGACAGGACTTTCACGCATGAGGGAGAAGTTGTGTTATTATTTAGTGTACATTCCTCTGTGAAATAAGCACCGAAAACAAATCTTTTAATATCAAGTCAAGTTCATGTTGACCACAAGAACAGTGTGATTCTTCCAGAGGACGAAAAAACCCCACGAAACCAACTTCGGGTGACCAGGAGACGTTTTTCAGTCAAATTTCCAAATGATTAAAGCCACCCCTAAACAGAACGGATCATAGGTGAGGAATGAAGTTACTGCACATTGAAACCAACTTGGCATTTCATTATATATTATTTTCAAGCCCAATTTTCACAAATACGTCATCTATCAAAAATATCTTTGCTTAGAATATGTGGCGTGTTTATAGGCCATTTATGAGATATCTATTACTTTTCAAAAGAATTGTGCACCTTTCCAACAATTTCAGTATGTTGATGAATCATAGAACATAACGTCAAAACTGTTTGTCAAGTTGCAAAAGATAGATTTTTGCGGTGTCAGCATAGACGTTAGTACTTATTCCAGCCTCTCAAGCTTTTTTCAAGTATATTTTATTGTTTACTTAGTTGACTTTTCGTTTTAAAAACAGATCCGATAATTTTAGGCAGTTTATCATTTGCATAGTAGAGCACAAATTGAAATAATTAAGGTTTATGGAATAAACCTTTTCAATTTGCTAATACATTCAACCTATACTTGCTATGATTTGTGTGTTAACGCATGGTTCTGCACTAGTTCACTAACAAACTAACTAAATAAAGATCAGACTTGAGCTTTTCTTTCTAGTCGGTAGAGGGAAATGATGAAAACGACAACCAATTTGTACACAACAGCGAAATGATACAAGTTGGCTTTCTCGTGATACTTTGCTCAGTTTGCATTCCCCTTCCTTCTAAATCTCGACTACTCTAGGTAGTATTCGCGTTTGTTTTAACTCATCGCCATTCTCCAATTTCGATCATCAATCCATTTGGTGATTCACAATGTAGCTGAAAGAGAATTCAATTGTATGGAAGGTGAATATAGTCTGGTCTCTGTGTTTCTCATTATTATACACTACAACTAGGAATAACTCTAAGATTGCCAATTCCGTTGGTGTTCCAACTTGTAGCAGCGAGAACCTGTGATTATTTAAAATCTTCATGGCAAGGTCATATATAGGGTCATCCCTTGAGTTCTGTCCAAATTTTACCATTATGAAATTCAAAGAAATATAAGGAGTATTTATAATGTTTGATGAAGCCTAACGTGACTTCCATGGCGCGATTCATTCAAACTAATTATGTTCTGTTGCACAAACGTCAAGAATTGCTGAATAAGTGGCTAGAAACATCAACGCACTTTGTAGAAATTAATGAGTAAGTAAAGGAAAAGATGATTTTAGAAAATCGGTTAAAGTGGAGATTTTACAGGTTGCGAAAATGAAGATCAAACCGGCCGGTGTCCAACTTCTTGATACAGACTTATCTTGCTTTGTCAGTTCAGCCTGTATTAGTAAGTAAGCTTAGTTCACATATTACCACACTTTGAATTCATCTTCTAAAACTCGAGTCATCATCTGCTGTTCTGTTTTTATTTTTTCTACGTCAATCGGTGGGGTGTGTGATACTGATTTGCATACTTTGAAAATCAAAGCAGAGTAACAGCAGCAGCAGGAGTTGAATAAGCCTAGGTCTTAGGGAAGCTAAATGGAAACTCTTTGATGGTGTGGATTCGGTTTTGCTAAGTTCTGGAGTCCTCCTGATAAACCGCTTTACTCTCACTTTTGATGGTGGTTGTCCATTGAGAGAGTGAGGGATCTCTTAGCCAGCCGATTCCGAACAGGAGGAAATTGGTGTATGCTACAATCAACACTCTCATCTTCTTTCCACCGCAAGAGCATTAATTCAGCAGTGGCAGAGGTAGATCCACATGTGAGAGTTGATGGAGGCAACTGAAGTTACCGTCGCGCGGTATCCGTGGCATCAACTAACTGGGGTTGAAAACTAGGGTAAAAATTGGAGCGGAGGAGGAGGTGGTGATGGGGTTGGAGGATGATTTAGAGGTGGAGGTGGAGCAGTTGGGGAAAAAGGTCACCCACAGTGGGGACAGCAACGGTGCAATTCGTCATGGCTCTATCTCCGTCACCAAAAGCTGCGACCAATATGATGCCACTCGTCATTGCTCATATTCAATCCACTAAATAAAAGCCATGGATCCAACATCCTGTACGGGTCTTTGAATTCGGTTTGATAGGCCTCGCCGCCCATAGTCCCTCCCAAATCATCCACTTGGAAGGAAATTTTCGCTTGATTTGTTGGTGGTGGCTGGTGTGGGGTTTGTGCAGCACGACGGAATGGGCTCTCACTTATTCGACGACCTGCTGCTAGGGCTAAGGGAATCGAGTATTTGAATGATGGAACCTCTATTTCGCAAGTACGCGTCGAAATATAGATCCTCCATATCTTCAGTGCCCATTTGGGCGGAGGATTCATCTTGAGATGACGAGAGCTATAAATCCAATATCCTGCTTGGATCCTTGTATTCGGCATGATTAAACTCCTCGTCGTCTAGAGCCCATCTCAAAAAACATTCATTCGGAAGGGCATTTCGTCTTGATTTGTTAGTGGACAATATGGACGGCTAAATAGGATCTCAGCCCCAAGAGTTAACCCGCTGCTAGGCCTAGATGGTTTAATTAATTGAAAGATGAAACCTCTGATTCCCATGTATGAGTTTAAAAGAAGGTCCCGCGTATTTTCGATCCATGTTTCGTTTTGAAAAGATGGAGGATTTGGTGGTAGTGGTGGTGTAGGCGTAGGTGTGGAGAAGCATCGCGAGACGGGCTGTCACCGGTAAGACGACGTCTCCGAATCTTGAATGCTGTAGCTTCATTGAGGTGCAAGAATGTGTGGTAACCAAGTCCATCATCGACGATGCCCAGCTTGCTCTCATGTGCTGGGTGTGCTGAATTCGCGAGTCGCCAATGCAAGTCGCCAAAGCGTTGTTGCCGTCTCATATACATAATCTGTCAAAAAACCATAACCCTCCTTTATTGAGAAAGTGGAACAGACGAAGTTCAATGTTGCGTAGCTAAAATCGTTAGCAAAAGTAATAGTTACATTTGCTCTCAATATGATTATTAGCCCAAGCAGTGACGGTCAAAGGAATGGATCCGTTGGATGACTTAGACACATCCCCGTAACCAAACATGATCAAATTGACTTTAAAGTTGATGGTCAAGATTTTCTGCAGTTAGTGCTGGAAGATTGTTCTGCCCACGTTGATGACTTACACACCGCGTGATGGAAACGTAAGTTGCCTCTATCTACTCTCTTTGACTTTTTTCTCCACCTCATCTTTCCACGCTGCATTACCGCTTCTACTCGTCCATCTTCTTGACTACAGTTGCAGGCCCTCATGTACTCATGTCTCAGGCCAAAAAGACCGCCCAACATCAATCGGTACGAGATAACGCTGTGGCAGCGCTTCGACATGAATAACCAGTGTCCCTATGGGTAGGTCTATATCGTCGGTTGCATCGATCGATTGGCATCCAATTGATCTCAGTTGGTAGATGGCCTATGATAACCACCCGGGGATGGTTTCATTCAGGTTCTGCTTCTGAAGACCTCCTGCTGGTATTGCCGTCTGCCATCTCAAAGTGACCCAGGCAGTTAGCTTCACAAGTGAGGCTGATTATACTTTTCAACTTTTAATTAACAATCCATAGTGAATACTAGTCGGTAATGTCATTTTAGCAACTTTGGCCAATAAGGGAAAGACAAGGAATTTGCCTTCGGTTTTAGAGTTGAATTCAAGTATTTATGATATTTTGGAGCAAAAGATGAAAATGATTCTTAAATCATATTCAAATTTTATCAAACCATTAATTGTGGCAACTAAATAATAAAAACCGAATTTTCGTTGCAAAAGTTGAAATTTTAATGAATATTTTTTACTGTAAAGAATACGAGGAGCAAATAGCGCATAGGATTCACTATTAATTCATTAAGTCGTTCAAACCTGGAGCGATTTTGAAAGTTTCATTTGGTAATTTTGATGTAAACATGAGAATCAACCAATTTTGACTTTTTGAAATTCAGCGAATGGTGGGTATTATCAAATCGTCCTGGTAGGTTGTTTGGGTGAAAATCGCACGTTATAGCCAGGAATGCCCAATTTGTGGCCAAAAAGCAGATCATTGGTACATTCGAAACAGCTGTACCCCTAATAGTCATGCTTTCTTTAAACAAAATGAATAAATGCACATATATATAAGGCTTTTTTGCACGTATACAGTTATTATGTTTTTTAGTGAGGTTTTGAAACAAAAGAAAATCTTGATCATGTCCTTCTCGTGAAAAAAAATCAGAATGAACTTAACAGTCGAAATGGGGAGATTTGGTTTTGAAGACTCACTCTCTACACGTATCATGAAATCAGAATTCACTGCTGAACTTTTTTCTATGTAAATAAATTACCTGCAAAGTGTTTTTTCCAAGTGGAACCTTTCTACATCTTTTAAGAAACCCATTATTTTACTCCTGGCTTGCTGCATAGTACATTCCTGGTGTAGCCTTTCTCGGAACATTAAAAAGTCCTTTTGAAAAGGAGTAAACATGAAATGATCACATGTTTCCTTACTGTATTGTTTGGCAGAAACTAACAACTACATTACTATAAACAAATTTACATTTATTTTCTGGTAAATGCACAAACTTCTTATTGGAATCATTGCTGCATTGAAAGCAACAGCAACAACACTAGACAATACACCAATTCTCGTAAATTATCTATATAAGCAGGCGTGTGTTCATTAGGTTCATTCTCAACATAGGGAACATGATTTCTACCACTACTCTGCTTCCTATCACAATTTTGTTTTTAGCGTTTGGGATATCCGGTACGAAAACTTCCTTAGCGTATCTTTACTAATGCACATTGGTAAAATGTATTTCTTTGTAGCCGATCGTACGCCAACAATCCAACAAGCCAATGTTCTCGCCAACAGTAAAATCACAAAGGCTTTCAGAATCATGTCTTACGGAATAAATTCTTTTATTGCACACTACCCATCAAATAATGTTTTCCAGTCAACCTGTCGGAAGTCATCGAATTCCGGCACAATTTAAGTTTGTGAAACATATATTAGTAAGATTGAATTCCACGAGTACATTCAAGGTGTAAGTTGCTTGACTTTCATAAGATTTTCTCCCATGTTTCAAGTCATAAAATGAGCATGATTTTTCACCCATAGGCCTTAAGCTTGACTTTGATCAATACGAACAGGGTGATTCGTTTGCAGGATCTGCGCTTTGATGCCGTATATACTCTGAAAGAAGACGGCAACCTGCGACTGAAAGAAACGAGCTCCTACTTTGCTGAAGTGTGTGGTATCCCATCCGGGAGCTATTTGTATAATTGCACCAGTTTGTTTGATTTTTTGCAGCTTAATGTCGTAGAAGTCTAATTTAATCTCGTAATACAATTTGATTTGTTTCTTTTCTCCCATGGCTTTTGGTTGATTAACACACATCTCTTTTCTACTAATTCTATTCGCTTCTCAGACGACAGTTTGAGGTGCTTGATTTCGTCAAATTAATAAGTTAAACAATAGCTCTTTTGATTTTTATTTAATTCTAATAATGAGATAACAAAGTTGACCTCTGATAAATCATTTCTGTTTTCAGCTAATTTTTCTACAGATTGACTTTAATGCGATGTAGTGAGCGTGAATCGGTACACCAAGGTTGAACAGAGAAACATTTTCACATTGATATTTTTCAATTTTTCTTGTTAATTTTTATTGAAATATTAAAGCAATGTTGATTGGTTTGCTGTGATATCGATGACAATACCTAATTCATAATAGTGTTTAATAGCCTATTACATTAAACTTTTCTGCAACGATTTACGGACTGACATAAATACTTTCGCAAACTAAATGCCGCACATTAATATATATAGTTTAAAGTATATTTGAATTTAAGCAAAAGTAAAGTAATATCTGAAAAATAATGGAACTACATTAATTTCATGAAATTTCAGATTCTATTTGAAAGTGCTTCTTGAGTTTTGCTAATAAGAGTTAAATTTAGAGATCACCGAATCAAATACTGCTATTTATACTCGCTTAATCGGCGAAAAATAAAGTGCTATTTGTAGTTCGGCGGCTATTTACATCATTAAACTAACACAATTAATGACAAATAGCGAAAAATTATGACAAAAATCGAGAGCATTAAGTTATCTTACTGGAGGAGATGAGTCCCAATAATCATAAAAATGCAAAATATATGCATTCAGGTTTAATGGTTGTCAACGCAATATATATTGGAAGAGATGATTTCAAGGTAAGCAGTTGTTAAAGAACGCATTTTTATTTACAAAATTCAATTTTCCCTAAATACCGACATTCCAAGAGACTATAACTATGGATTTTTCATTCATCTCTAATTTGATATAGTTTGTCCCACAAACAATTAATTGACTTCTTGCAAAGCAAACAAGGATTCTTAGTTGTTCTTGTGGGCCTGTTTAATTTTTGACAGGCTAATCCGGTTGGCCCTGTTATCTCACATCTTTAAGCTTAAGCTAGTTTCGCTGTCCATTGTAACAGTTATAAGTCTTGTCTAACTTCAGATGACCCTGTGAACCCCCTATGCTTTTACCCGAATATGTGTGAATCACGGCTCATTTGCTAAAAATGAAAAAAAGGTTAAGACGAGGGCCTATCTATGTAAATTCACAAAATAGACTCACTTCCATTCCGTGGCCTCCAGATATCGGTCGCTTTTACCCGCATTGTTGTTGAATTACTACATATAACTCATAGAATGAGAAAGGAGTAAGTAGGCTCCACTCAGTGATCGCTAATTAGAATGTTCAAGAACCAGTCTAAAATTGCGGTTTTAACATTTCATGAAGTTGATGTTCATATCTGGCCGTTGAATGCATGGCACGAGTGTATTATTAAGCCAAGTGATTCCATTTTACCTACGCTTATTGAGTTTATGGCTTCTGAATAAATTAGCACAATGGAAAGATTAAATCCATTGGATTTTTAGTCACCCTGAGTACCCTATTACCTGCTAGTCTCACCTATTTGATGGTCAATAATAAACCAGGTGCGATCATGAAACAACTATTGGCGAATGAACGGCTTGATCAACCATTCAGCCTAAATTATACCTTAAAGAGATCTCTTAAATATGTTAAAATTGCATGACTGAAGACTGATCAAGGTGTCATTTCTAGAGCTACGCACAGAAAACAAAGGCTGAGACGAATGGTGGTGCTGATAAAATGGGCAGGTTTATGCTAGCCGAAACTCTGTGATGCGATGTAAAATAAAATGCTTGCTATAATAAAAGCCCTCTCAGTCCTAGGTGTGGGTAATCATCTCGCAGCAAAATAGCCATCTCCAGTTTGTGTTCATCCACCAAACATCTACAAATCATTTTTAAAGTGCCTGCGCAACTCCAAAGTTTCTGCAGGGCTTTTCTAGTGTAAGCATTCTTTCGCTCACCGTGTTATAAGATTCTAGTGCTGAATTTTTAAACAATTTAAATTTCATGTAGCGGAGTATCAAGTAATCCACCAAATTCACCCAATACATATTTTAGGGATAAAGTTTAACATCTCTTGTTTGCACTTGCACCAGTGTAAATAGTTCAAATAAAATTAAAAGGAATTCTGGAAGTCCACTTTTTGAAGTTTGCTTGAGTTTTTAATGAAAACAAAATACACGTTTCGCGGGAAAATTCTAAATCATTTCACCTACCTTTTTTCTTGTATGTTCTGGCTCATGTTCTGGCTTTCAGTAACAATTTCATTTGACCTATTACTCATCGAACGAGGTGTTCCCTATCTCAAAACAAAAGTAACTTGGAGCATCCATATTTGAATTCTGCCGTTAATGGGCAGAAATCAGAAGTGAAATTTCTTGTATTAATGATGTTGCTGTGTCTCTCATGTTTCCATGATTTGGAATTGCAAAAAAATGAAATTTTTGTACGTCATATTCGAAATCGGTTCAAAATCATTCTGTTCATTGCAGCTCCCTCACAGTAAACCAAATTTCTTTTCTATCAATTTGAATTTTGCCCCTAAGTATTCGCATCATTTTGCATCGTAATTGTAAAGAAAAATTGGATAAGGTAAAATCAATTTTCATCGCTTTAAGTCATTTCTTACATGATAGGAAATCAACTTCAGTGCTTTCCAGACATATCTGAGTGAATCAAATTTCACGGCAATGTGTGCTTTTTTACATTAAATCTCCATTACGAGCCAAATCTGCAAACGAGAGTCCTTAAGCTTTTGATTACCTTTTGATAAAGCAAAAATTTCGAAAAATTCACCAATTTTTTTAAAGAAAGTGCCTACTACGACCATTAGCATTAGCATCATAACTATGGACCAGAAAATTAGTCCAAACCTAAAGAGTTAACTTTTGCATTTACGTTTGAGGTTTAATCAAATAAGTTTCAGAAATAGAACTTGGTTTTTAGACGCGCACAATTCCCAGATTAAAGGAGCGTAAAATTCCGAAAATTTGCTTTTCGCATCTGTTATTGCAGTAATTTAGAGTAACAACGACTGCGAAAACTCAGAGGCGCATTTTGAATGGCTTTTATAAAACAATTTGAAAGTGCACAAATCGATCAAATTGACTGAAAATGACATGCGTGTAATTGGCTTACGATTGGGCAGGCAGACGCGATGCTGCTGTTGTGTTCAGGTTAGACGAGTTGCTGTGTAGGTTCCTAAGAGGCGTTAGGAGAAGTGAAGTAAAGGCAGGAGCGATGACTGAAGCAGTTGTCGATGAAGCTCGAGATCCTCGCCTCAACCGAAATCAGCAAACTGGCGAAATCGCAAGTGATGGTGTCTTTTGATTTTATCAGAATGGCGATGAAAACGTGTCAATAGCATATAAACATGGACAATTTGTGGAAGAGGTCGATCCGAATATGACATTGAATTTATGGCCCTCGTCTTTTCAAGATGAAGCCTCCATTCAAATTTACAATGGGAATATGGAGGATCTCTTGTGAAATACGGATTCTAACATTCAATTGCTCGATTCCCCAGCCCTAGCGGCAGGACAAGTTGAATAAATGAGAGCCAATTTCGTCGTGCTGCACAACCTCCACAGCAGCCACCACCAACAAATCAAGCGGAAATGCCCTTCCAGGTAGATGATTTGAGAAGGGCTATGGACGGCGAGGCCCATCAGACCGAATTCAAAGATCCTTACAGGATGTTGGATCCACGGCCTTCATCTAGTGGATGCAATATGAGCAATGAAGAGTGGCAGCAAAGTGGCAAAAAGTCTAGGAGGCGGGGAAAGGGCCAAGACCACTGGCAACATTGCTGTCCCCACTGTTGGTGGCCAGTTCTTCATCTGCTCCACTCCCATCTCATCATCCTTCAGGCCACCCCCCACCACCTCCTCCACCTCAATGTCCACCCCAGTCTCTCAACCTCACGTTGATGCCGCGGAAATCGCATGTCATCAGGCATCTTCCAGACACGAAATCAAGTCGCCAACCGAGTACAGCGCCCACCAGCATTCAGTAGAAAACCACGCTCTGTTGGCATATCAACGTGTACAACCAGTGTCATTTTGGATCCCAGTGTTCTTTTGCCCATGGCGTTGGAGAACTGCGCTCAGTAGAAAAGCACCCACCTCATCAGCTGCAGCCTTTCCCCCGGCTAAGTAGGTTCGGTGGCTGCCCTCCACTCCCCTGCGGTAGTGAATGCACCTTTAGGCACTTCTAATCCACCTCATCTACTCCATCATTAGCATTTTTCGGAGCAACATAATAGTTGACATTCACAGAATAAGGCGGCGTCCTGGTGATGATTGTACTCATATTATTTGTCATTATGATCATTGACAAACATCGTACAATCTTCTTGTTTTGTTTAGCAATTCCCCTTCTATAAATCAGCCATAGAAAAAACAATTTATAAGGTGTCATCTCATTGGTGTGTATTAAGCAAATCCACCTGTGTAGTTAGCCATTGGGTTTTCGGTGCTCTTGTATAAAGATTTTAGGCAAAAAGAAAAAGATGAAGACTCGAACAGGGAAAGCAATAGAATCTGATGCACTTAAACGTGGAGGACACATTCTAAAGTTAGAATGGGGCATTATTTATTGGTTCCATCTGGTAATCTGAAGAAATTCATATGTTCATGATTGCGTAAATGTGTGCTTACCTAGCTTGCTTAGTTGCTTGCTGCAGGTAGTTTCATGCAAGTCCATGAAGTCATCATTAAAGCAGCAACATGGAAGTAGGATCCTAAGGTAAGTGTGAATATGAATCCCTGGTACAACTCTAATGGATTTCGTTTCCCAGTCAACATGTTGATTCAGCAGTTCAGAGCGGGAGACGCAGTGGAATCAACTTTAAATCTAATAACATGGAAAAAATTGAGTCATAAAAATCAAAGGCCATATAAGTTAAGGGTCATGATAGGTAATTATAACCACGGCGAATCGTGGAACAAGTTATGGGACGATTGCTACCTGATTTCCACACCGACTAACCGCGTCCTCGAGTGAATGAAGCGAAAGAATAATATTAATAATTACGATATTACACTATTGTATTTGTCATTTTTTATTAACCGAGGTTGGTTGTGGCATTATTTATTGAATGAAGCCGACAAAGTCTTCCCTTATTCACAATATGTCATATACCCAACTTATATTGCCAACACGTTGCTATTTCCACAGTCGTTATAAATTGTTTGTCTATTTGATTTAATGAAGATAATAGGGTGTATTCGTACACTTTCATGGAAACACTAGGTCGGCAAATTCGCTAGTGTTTGGAAGCTGCTTCCTCAACTTGTATGCTATGCGAGTGTGTGAGTTGTGAAGGACTTATTGAAATATGTTAACCAGTATGTTTGAGGAAATCGATCTCAACCCATTACTAACGAAGTTACTTCAACAGTTGCCGAAGAACTTCCGAACACTCGTGTGCTTACTATGGAATCAGTGGTGCCGCATGCGTTGTTTTGCAACGTGAGTGGAAAAACTTCTCAAAGGTAGGGCACCAATTACTTTTAACGTGCTAAACCTCTTAACTTTAGCATCATTGTAAATTATCTAGGTCGCTAGCGGTACAGGAAGGTGTGGCTCCACAAAGACAGCTCTCTTGGGGATGCGGTACTCGAGTGCTATTTGTGTGGCTCCCGGGATGTTTTCCTTCCCGGTTTCGTGAAGCGGGACCCTAATCCAGATCGTCAGTTCATCCTCCTGGCACTCCTAAGTGCTCAACGAAGATGACCACGACCGGCGCTGCGAATCTACGCCTGACAAATCAACCGTCTGGAGGAGGTCTCGAAGGAGAACCCGAATAAAGAAATTGTCGAACTGGAGGAGCAGGAGGAGGAGAAGGACATAAATCCCGTCGTCCTGCGTTACCAAGACGAGGAACACCGTCGCGACACCTCTGTTTCCGCCATTGAGCTCGAGGCGGGGTATTCTAGCAGATTGGGGGAGTCTATTATGATAGAGGGTCGCCTACTTCCGTATTCCACATCTTTAGACCTCGTAGATGTCAACATCGTCCACTTATGGAATGCTGGTTCCGCGTCGCGTATAATTCATGGCGATGATATGTGTATCATAAACGCCCTCGGTGGAGAAAAAGAATTCGCCTTAGGGCCACGTCACTAAAATACCAAACATCGAAATCTCCGGACTGGCATATTCTTGAGATGCTTTTTTAATTTCTTTAGACTATTCCGATGAGGTAGCACTGAAGATGAAATCAGTGTCATAGGGTTTCACTGGCGCACCCACGTACAACGCGGTGTTCTATATGAAACGAACTGTCTGCGATAGGATGATGAATACATTAAGCTGCTCATGCTCTGCAATGAAACCGAGGAGATGGTTTTCAAAATCAACCTCCTAGAGCAGTGTTTCGTACCGGGGCTGCCAGAGCTGAATCACAGTCAGATCTACGCTGTTCGCATCATTGTTCAACGCCCCCAGACTGGCAAGACTGTCACCTCTGCCGCGATTGTATACCACCCCCAACAGATCTACAATGGCAAGATCCTCGTCGTGGCACCCGGCAACACAGTTGTGGACCAACTTTGCGAGAAAATCCATCAGACTGGCCTCACCTCGGGAGGCTCTAGCCTCACCAGTCTCTCTTTGCGCGCAAGCCCAAAACGCCAGAAGAGAAACGGAGCTTCACAAACTCCAGCCTCTCAAGGAAGAAGCGGGTGAACTGGGCAACGAGGACAAGATACGCTACCGGAATCTCAAGAACGACCTCGAAGGTAGGTCTCACTCAGAACCTCTTTGGGCGCTTCCTTCTGCTGGCCATACAGCCCATTCGCCTTCAGGTGCAGTACCGTATGCACCCAGCTTTCTCCGAATTCCTTTACAACGTCCTTTACTAAGGCAGTCTGCAGAACGGCGTGACAACGCAAGAAAGAACAAAGAAGATTGACGTTCCCTTACCCAACCCGGTCCGCTCGATGTTCTTCTACTGCACCTCGGGGCAGGAGGTGATCTCCTGTGGAGAAGACTGTCACGAAGTAAGTCCTCGTCGTCTCCGTCGTCTTCATTAGTTCAAATCACTGCAAAAGTCCTTCCTGCTTCCGCAAACTCTCCATTAGCAGGTCGTAGGGGGTTTGAGCAATAAAAATTGGCAAATCAGTTCTATTAGAAGCGCAAAAGGCTTTAATTAATTCCAATTAAGATTTAACTAACTAATATAATTTTGTATCGGTTTCTTAATTTTAAACAAACAGTGTAGGATATATAGAATTTCCCACATTTTCAACGTATTAGGAGGCTATCCAGGCATTTTTGCTTAATTGCTTCCACGTCCTCAGTTTCCTCAGGGACTTTGTGTTTTGAGCCTCTGCTGAATCCTTAACTGAGTTTCTTTTAACTTAATAAACTAGAAGTAGCATTTCCGATTTCTGGATGTTTCGATGCAATAGTTCACGAATTGGTGTACGCCAAGTGTTGTTAATTAATCGAATGATATTATTTTATTGGGGTCTAAATGGATCAAGACCATTAAAATATATGTATATATTTTTGAGAAACGGAATATTAATTTATATGATACCAGTGACATTTCGACTTAACTTGACAGCAGACTGCTTTTGGTATTTGTTTCACCACGTTCCATTGACTTCGATGACTTTGCAGTTACACTGATATACTTCAAGTCAACGTAGACATCAACATCGCCATCCCATGGAATTATGTCCTGGTGGCACATGTGTTTTGTGTATTTTTCTATGAATGCCATATGGGCACTTGAGGTGCTCAAGAAGCACTCCTACATCTTCGTGGCATGCGACAATTCGCCCGGAGTTGGCGTGGAGGTCAGGAACAACGTTGGTCCTTGAAGGGCACATAATCTGAAATCGAGTAAAAATATCGAATAAGATTAAATGCAGCGCTTGGTGAATAAAGTGAGTAAATATGCTAATGTGTGAAGGGGAAATAACAGAGCAACATCAAGTGAGAGTGAGAACTAAGTATTGAGCGACTGGACTAGATTTACAACGAGTTCAATTTCACTTAGTGGCAACCAGTGAGGAAGAGGAAACATGCTTGCTAAGGCGGAAGCAATATATAGTTAAATGATTGAAGTATAGAATTGTTTGATTAGATCCTAATTGAAGATGTGTACTTTAATGATATGCTATATTTGCTCAATTAAAATACTGGGAATTAGAGCTTCAGAAGTACCAATTTTACTAAATTTAAGAGCGTCTCACGAATCAACCACCAGCAGCCTGGACTCGTTGTGGATGCGTCCAGACGGCCACAGAAGTCATTCAACCTCTCGAGTGCATCTACAACCTCCTCGCTCACTCAATAAGTCCTCTCAACCCCCACAGGTGTTTCCCGAAAATCCGGGCTTGCTAAACTCCACGCTGTTTCCAAGGTCGCACACAAGACAGTGGGACCTCCTCCCAATCCACCAAGAACTCCTTATTCAAAATAAAGAACTGGCGGAAGCGCCAGTGTGACCAATAGTTTGTGAAAAAGCAGGTAAAGCTTGCCCATGAGCATTCGATAGAATCAAAGTAGAGCAACCTAGGAGTCCAATCAAGGATGCCCCTTACGCCTACGTTAGATTTTCCGTACCCCTCCACAGAAGTGGAAAGAGGGTCCTCTCTCTGTGGAAGCACAGAACCGCACAAACTGGATAGGACGCAAAGCCATCGTAGCCATCACAGAGAAGCTCGGAAGCTGAGCAGCTGACGCTGGCAGGAAGATGGTTGTGGACAGTATGCGTGGTAGTAAGCAAACTCTAGAATCCTTCAAGACTGTCAAGAGCGGCTGCAGAGCTGTCTACCGTTGTTCACTGAGACCGCATCTGTCAATCTATGAAGTAAGAGTCGCAATGAGGAGGAACACTTGCTTATATAATCGCAAAAGGAAAAATTTCCAATTTCACTCCGATAGTAAATGCAACCACCATTATTAAAGGAAAAGTTGCCTTCTAAACCTCATTATTCAGTGCATGCTAAATACACGTCTTTGAGAACGCTCCAAGGCAAATTCATATTTTTTAGAACATTCAATCACATATCCGAGAATGCAATTGTCAGCAACCCACAATGTAAGACTCATGATGTGAACGACGATTTAATCTCACACTATGATTATTATCACGAGAAAATCTGTGCCTTTTATTCCCCATATCAGAAGGTAAGGGACTCAGGCAAATTTGTGGGAACAGCTATGATTTCGATGTCATAAGCTTTAACATGCAGTAAACACTCGAAACCTGACATATTTCAGAGTTCTTTGTGAATTTTTATTATGTCATATGTTTATTAATAGTAGCTGCTTTAAAGATATAAAAATAGCATCGCACTACCATAGCAGGTTGGTGTAGTTGCAGGAGTGTAGCTGCATTATTTAAAACTGGAATACAAACACCTGCCTGAATTTTGACGTATAAAAATGGGTCTCAGTCCTAAAGTTCAATGAAATGTGCATATTGCCTTCGATGAAGTTTCTATGCCTTTGTACTAGTAAACATTTTTTGACATTTTTCTATGCTTTTTAAATACCCCGTTAAGGCATTTCAAATGGTTTGAACCATCTGAGAAATTGAAATTGGTCCTACTTTTATGGAAGGACTTAAGAGCTTGTCAAAAGTGTTCCCGACAGATTAATCGGATCCGTTTGGGAGGAATGGAAAGGCGAAGGAATTTTCAGGTTCCTTCATTGCTTGATTTATTCATTGATTAATTAACTCCTCATCTCACATTACGTTTCCAGTGTTCATCAATTGCAGAATATCTGAATCCCAAAAATAGGATTAATTAGCTGCTGACTTAAGTAATAAAGACCGTTGATATGCCTGCAAGTTACAGTCTTGTTGCACTTTTGAAAGTAGACTGGCTTGATAATAAAGGAGATTTAGAGATGCCTAAGTTACATAATATCCACTCGGCATTAACCAGGCTTGAAAACGGTTTGGTGAACTATCCAGTATAATGACGACTATTTGCCACAATGATTAGTAATCGGCTATTCAAATTCAACTTTTTAAATTTAACTTAAGTTAAGTTGACGATCATATATTACCAAAACTCGAAACAATTGTAAACATCACATGATGAGTCCTATCACTTTATATTAATATTTTCGTTATTTGGACATTCTATTTCTCATTTCGCGGCAAAAATATGGAGCACTGGTCGCATTAACATGTCAACGCAAAGCGGAAAAACATGCATTTAATATTCTTTGAACATCAATAAGCCCAAATATAGCCGGTGAATGTTTCAATTTAAGCAAATGAAGCATTGATTGCCCTGGCGGATAAAGCATTCAGAATTTAAATAATATCCGCTAAAATTCATTTAAATGCAAGAAAAAAGAGGCGGCTACATGAAAAAATCCCACAAAAATGTCCGTGTTAAATTTGTGATTATATTGAACAGTACGTTTCCCTGATTAGAAGATTGCAATTCTGTAAAATTACTCAATGAAATAGTTCAAAAGTTTCCCTGATCGAATTTCTACCCCTAGTAGAAGCAGTCCATTCTAACCTCATCAGTTTCAATAAAAATTATATGGAAAATCACATGATCATCAAGAGTACAGCTCTTTAGAAAGCCCAAAGGATCTGTTTTAGCCACAACTTAGTCGTTTCTGGCTATAACGAGCGTTTCACAAAAACCTTCTAAGGATAATTGATAAAACCCACCATTTGATGACTTCTACGAAGTCGAAGTAGGTTCATTCTTGTGTTTACATTAAAGTTATCTAGTAAAACTCTCAAAATCACCCCCGGGTTTGGACGATTTAATGAATAAATAGTGCATCCTATCCGCTATTTACTCCCTATATTCTCTACAGTAAAAGCTTTTCACAATTAAATTCAACTTTTCCAACTAAAATATGGATTTTATTATTTAAATGGTAAAATCAGTGGTTTGATATAACTTGCATATAATTTAAGAAGCATTTCCATCTTTTATGCCAAAATATAATAAAACTCCAATGCAAATAAACAAAACCCAAGGTTTGCCACTACGAAGAACATAACCAGATTCTGTCTCCAGTGAACTCCTTACTAGCCACTTATTTCTCCATCGGAGATAACAATAAAGGCAGTCTTGCAAACCCTCCATGGGGACATGAATTTGCACAACAAATTCAATATTTCATTAAGGAATTCATGTCCCAATTCTTTGCCTGCCTTCAACATTGTCATTATCATTGCTTTTCCCAGTATGTACAAATAATCAATAATCAGTTCCCTGAAGCGGAAATCTAATGTACATTTATTTTGTACAACCATTTTTGACATTCGTCTTTCCTTTTTGATTTGAACGGCTACTCCAACCAAAACTACGATATAACACACTTTATTTCTATTGCATATTCACTTAGCATATTAAAACGGACCCAGTTAACTGCTTCGAGCAAAAGTTTGCATTTTCAGATGGGTTCCTTTCAGATATCCAAATTTCATGGATGCATGAATTTCAATAAGTAATTAAATGACCTTTAAGAAGTATTAAAGGACTGCAACTTGCAGGTCATGCAGCAGCCATATCAACGGTCATTATTACTTAAGTCAGAATCTAATTAATCCAATTTTTGGGATTCAGATATTCTACAATTGATGAACACTGGAAACGTAATGTGAAGAAAACTGAAATTTCTCTCGCCCTTCCATTCCTCCCAAACGGATCCGATTAATCTGTCGGGAACACTTTTGACAAGCTCTTAAGTCCTTCCATAAAAGTAGGACCAATTTCAATTTCTCAGATGGTTCAAACCATTTGAAATGCCTTAACGGGGTATTTAAAAAGCATAGAAAAATGTCAAAAAATGTTTACTAGTACAAAGGCATAGAAACTTCATCGAAGGCACTATGCACATTTCATCGAACTTTGGGACTGAGACCCATTTTTATACGTCAAATTTCAGGCAGGTGTTTGTATTCCAGTTTTGAATGATGCAACTACACATTAAAATGTTTTCTTTTGCGATTCATAAAGCACGTATGCTTCCTCATTGCGACTCATCATAGATCGATACTTGCGGGCTCAGTACACAACGGTGAACAGCTCTGCGGCCGCTCTGACTCTGTCATGATTAGTTCGTTCTCCTGACAAAGTCCCATTCCTATTCATATACACTAACCGCAGATTGGACTTTCACGCCTGAGGGAGATAATGTGTTATTATTCAGTGTACATTCCTTATCGGAATCAGCATGGAAAACAGATCTTTTAATATCGATTCACGTTCGCGTTGACCACAAGGACAGTGTGATTCTCCCAGAAGACGTCAACACCACAGAACCACCTTTGGGCGACCAGGAGGCGTTTTCCAGTTAAATTTCCATTTGATTAAAACCACCCGTAAACAGAGCGGTTCATACATGAAAAATGAATTTACTCCACATTGAAATCAAATTAGAATTTCGATATTTATTTCAAGTTTCCACGAGAACGTCATCTTTTTAAAATAGCTCTATCAATGCCTCTAAAATAGTTTATTCGGAAAAATCCGAGAAAATTACCATAAAAAAATTGTCTATGGTAGAACTTGTCAGTTTAATCGTTTCCTCAATCTTATCCGAACAACCTTGTATTTGAAAATCAATTGCTATATTCGATTTAGTTATATTTTGGTAAAAACGAACTAATTGAATTTATTATGAAATAATGAAAATGAATCCTTTTTTTTAATAGAACTCAAAATGACTCATAAATCGATTTTTGAGGTACGAAATGCCTATTTCATGTTTTATTTCAAAACTCCAGTAGGTGCATCTTCGAAAAAATAACCAACAACTCTAAAATATATAGCAGTGGCACTTTTTATACTCTTTTGAGTAAGTGTTTCTAATATAAGTGGTAATGTGAGCACTTAGGGAAAATGATGGAGATTTTCATTTATTTAGAAAGGTCATGTTTTTTCACGAAGTCGTCAATAAAGCCACCTTAGTGATGCAAATTACATGGAGCTACGCTTTCTAAAGTGCCATGATTATTAATGTTAGGTTCAATCCATAGTGTATCAGGTCACCAGAATCGGATGCGTATCGACCCAAAGCATATATTCGTAGAAGTAGAACGCGTCGCAGTAACACCATAAACAGCTATACACAGCTATACACAGGCCTAGACCTA
>JAUOZQ010000571.1:0-31186 GCA_030710315.1 Anomotaenia brevis
TAGCTGCACGAACTTGCACTTTGTCAGTTCTAATTTCTCAGTAACAAGGATTTATGGCTATTTGGCAGAATCCATTCATGAGACCGGCACAGAGCTTTAGCGACTCGCATGCCTAGGGCTTGCTTAGTGCAAATTCGGCATATCCAGCATATGAGAGCAATCTAGACATCGTCGACGATTGGCGTGATTATCATCCATACCTGCATTTCAATGGACCTGCAGTCCTAACGATTCGGCGATTTCTTGTTATCGGTGACAGCCCATCCCATAATGCTTCTCCACTTACACCATCACCACTACCACCAACAAAACTTCCATCTTTTCGCTACGAAACACGGATCGAGAATATGCGGAATCTCCATTTAGACTCCTATATGGGTAACAAAGGTTTCAGATTTCAAATAATTGAGCCCTCTAGGCGTAGCAGCAAGTTAACTCCTTAGGGCTGAGATCCTATCTGACCGTCCCTAGTGCCCACCAACAAATCAAGTAGAAATGCCCTTCCAAATTGATGGTCTGAGAAAGGCTTTGACGACGAGGAGGCCGATCAAACCGAATACACGGATCCATTCAGGATGTTGGATTTATAGCCCTCGTCTTTTCAAGATGCATCCTCCGTCCAAATGGACACTGAAAATGTGGGGGATCAATATTTTGACGCGTACTTGCAAAATATAAGTTCTATCCTTTAACTGCTCGATTCCCCTAGTCCTAGCGGCAGGAGGTTAAATAAGTGAGAGCTCCTTTCGTCGTGCTGCACAACTTCCGCAACAGTCACCACCAACAAGTCAAGCCGAAATGCCCTTCCAAGTGGATGACTGGAGAAGGGTTTGGACGGCGGGGCCCATCAAAACTAATTCAAAGATCCGTACGGTATGTTGGATCCATGGCCTTCATTTAGTGGATTCAATATGAGAAGTGATGAGTGCCAACATATTGGCAACAGCTTTTGGTGGCGGGGACAAACAGAGACAAGACGAATTGCACCGTTGCTGTCCCACACCGTATGTGGCCATTTTCCCCAACTGTTCTACCCGCACCTCCAACTCATTCACCAACCCCACCACCAAATCCTCCGCCCCAATTTTCCCCCCGGTCTTTCGACCCCACGTCGATGCTACGGATACCGCGTGGCGGTAACTTAAGTTGCCTCCATCAACTCTCACAAGTGTATCTACCTCTGTCATTGCTGAATTGATGCTCTTGCAGTAGAGAGAAAATAGGAGAGTGTTGGTGGGAGCATACACCCATGTTCTTCTGTTTGGGGTCGGGTGGCTAAGAGATCAACTCTAAAAGGATAACCGCCATTGAAAGTGAGAGTAAAGCGGTGGATCCGAAGGACTCTAGAACTTGGTAATACCGAATCCACACCACCAAGAAGTTTCCATTTAGCTTCTTGAGTCCTTAGCATATTTAACTCCTGCTGCTGTTAGTCTGCCATGATTTTTGAAGTAGGCAAATCAGTATCACACCCTGCCGCTCCTCGTAGAAAAATAACAGAAAAACAGATGTTGACTAGCGTTTTAGGAGATGAATCCAAAGAGGTGTACGGTTTGAATTAAGCTTAATTACAAATACATGCTGAACTGACAAAGCAGGATAAGTCTGTATTAAGAAGCCTGTCGTGAAAATTAATTAAGCATCGTCAAGTTTATTCTTCATTTTCGTATACTGTGAAATCTCCAATTCAACCGATTTTCTAAAATCGTCTTTTTCAATTACTTGCTCATTTATTTCTACAAACGCTTTTTTGGCAATTTTTAACGTTGGTACAACAGAACCTAATTAATTTAGCTGCATCGAACTATAGCGGTCACGTTACGCTTCATTAAATATTGTAAATGCTACTTAAATTTCGTTCATATTCACAATAGTGAATTTCAGACATAACTTAAGGGATGACCCGATTTGTGACCTTGCCATGCAAATTTTAACCAATTACAGGTTTTCGCTACTACAATTTAGAGCACACCAACGGAATTGGGAATTGTAGAGTTAGTAACAATGCGAAACTCAGAGACTAGACTATTATCAGCTTCTATACACCCGAATCCTCTTTCAGCTTCATCGTGAATCACCAATTGGATTGATTATCGAAATTCGAGAATGGTGATGAGTTAAAATAAACGCGAATACTACGTGGAATCGTCAAGATTTAGAAGCGAGGGGAACTGCAAACCGTTTAAATAAATCGAGCCATCGAAGTCACGCTACGCTTCATTAAGTATTATAAATACTCCTTAAATTTCTTTCAAATTCACAATGGTGAAATTCGAACAGAACTCAACGTATGACTCGATTTGTGACTTTACCATGAACAATTTAATTAATTTGCTACTACGGTTTAGAACACACCAACGGAATTGGCAATGGTAGAGTTATTACTATCTATAGTTTTAGTTATAATAGTGTAATGAGGAATTCAGAGACCAGACTACATTCTGCTTCTACACACTTGGATTCCCTTTCAGCTTCATTGGGAATCACCAAATGGATTGATTATCAAAATTGGAGAAAGGTGGTGCGTTAAAATAAACGTAAATGCTGCTTAGAATCGTCGAGATTTAGAAGCGGGGGGAAATGCAAACTGAGCAAAGTATCACGCGAAAGCCAACTTATATCATTTTGCTGTTGTGCACAAATGGGTTGGCATTTAAATTTCTATGTACTGAATGGAGAAAAAGGCAAGTCTGATCATTGGTTAGTGAGTGAACTAGTGCAGAATCATAAATTAACAGAAAAATCATTGCAGTCTAGGTGCAATGTAGTAAGCAAATCGATAAACAATAATTATTTCAATTTGTGCCTTGACTTGATATTAAAAGATCTGCTGTCCATGTTGATTCCGTAAATGTTTGTGCACGGAATAATAACGCAATATATCACTCATGCTTGGAAGTCCTGTGTACGGGTAGTGTGTTTCAATAGAAATGGAACTTTTTTAAGGAAGCGAACTAATCATAACACAGAAAGAGTGGCCGCAGAGCTGTCTAACGTTGTTCACTAAACCTGAAAGTGTCCATCTATGAGGTGAGAGTTGCAATGAGGAAGCACACATGCCTTTGACACACAAAAAAGACAGATTTCTGATTTCACTCCGATAGTGAAAGTAAGCATTATTATTAAAGGAAAAAGTGCCTTTTAAATTTCATTAGTCAGTGCTTGCTAAATATACATCTTCGAGAATGCTCCAAGCCAGTTAAATATTTATAGAGCATTCAGTCATTTTCCCGAGAATGCAATGGTCAGCACCCCATATTGTAAGACTCACCATTTGAACGACGATTTAATCACACAATATTATCATTATCACGAGAATATCTGTACCTTACTATTCCTTCTATCAGAAGGTAAGGGGCATGGACAAATTTGTTGGAACAGCTATGATTATGGTGTCATATTCTTTAACTTGTGTATTTTTTAGTTATTCTATATTTTTATTTAGAGTAGCTGTTTCAAAGATACTAAAATAGCACCTCACTACGATATCAGGTTAACGAATCTAGAGTGTTCACTAAAGCCCGAGGAATTTCTACTGTGTAGTTGCATTATTCAAAAAATCGAATCCAAAGGCCTGTCTGAAGTTTGAGGTATACAAAAGGGGTCTTAGTCCCAACCGCTCCAAAGTTCTTGTAAAATATGCATATTGCCTTCGATGAACTTTCTCGGGCTTATTAATAGCAAACACTTTTCTTTATTTTTTTCTGTGCATTTGTAAATGCCCCGTCTGGGTATGTCAAGTAGTTCAGATCATCTGAGAATTTAAAATTGGTCTTGCTTTTATGGAAAGATTTAAGAGCTTGTCAAAAGGAATGTAAGGAATGGAAAGGCGAAAGAAAATACATGTTCCTTCATTGTGGAATTAATTTTTTGATTAATCAACTCTTCATTTCGCATTAGGTCTCCATTTTTCATCAGTTAAGGAATATCTGAATTTCAAGTCGCAGTCTTGTTCTACTTCTGAAAGGTTATTTAATTACTTATCGAAATACACACTTCAACGAAACCGGGATATCTGAAAGGAACCCATCTGAAAATGCGACCTTATGCTCGAAGCAGTTCACTGAGTCCTTTTTAATATGAACAGATCAAGCGAGTCCTATGCTACTTAAATATTCAGTAGAAACGAAATGTGTTACGTTGCGGTTTTGATTGGAATAGCCGTTCAAATCTAAAGGGCAGAGAAGATGCCATAAAATTATATTTCAAAATATATGTACATTAGATTATTGCTTCAGGGAACTGCTTATTTATTATTTGTACCCAGTGGGAATAGTAGTGGCAACTTTGAAATCAACCGAAGATGTGGAACATAAATTCCTTCAGTTAAAATAAAACTTGTTGTATAACTTCATGTTCCCTTGGAAGGTTTACAAGACTGCATTTATTGCTATCTCCGATGGAGAAATAAGTGGTTAGTAAGGGGTTCAATGAAGACGGAATCCGTTTATGTTTTCATAGCGGCAAACTTTGGGTTCCTGTTTATTTACATAGGAGTTTTATGATATTCTAGAACAAATGATGAAATGATTCTTAAATCATTTTCAAACTGTATTAAACCACAAATTTTACCATATAGATAATTAAAGCCACATTTTAGTTATAGAAGTGGTAATTAATTGATAAATATTTTACTGAGAAGAATTTAAGGAGTAAATAGAGCATAGGGTGCACCATTTACTCATTAAATCATCCAAACCTGGGGCGATTTTGAAAGATTTAGTCTATAACCCCGTTGCAAACACAACAATCCACCTATTTTGATTTCGTGAAAGACACCGAATGGTGGGTATTGTCAATTCTCCCAGAAAGGTTTTTCGGTGATAAACGCACCTTATAGCCAGGAATGACTAATTTGTGGCCAAAAGCAGATCCTTGGGGCTTTCTAAACAGATGTACTCTCAATATTCATGCGATTTTTTGCACATTTTTATCGAAACTAATGAAACTGGAATGGATGGCTTTCTACTAGGGGTAGTAACACGATCAAGGGATATTGTAAACTATTTTATTGAGTAATTTTTGCATTATTACAATCTTGCTTTACGATCCTGCATTACAGTTCTGCATTAAAATCCTGATGTGCGATAAATTTAGGGAAACTTACTTTTCAAGATATAGCCAGAAATTTAGCACAGAAATTTTCGAGATTTATTCAAGTAGTCGCCCATTTTCTTGTATTTAAATGAATTTTTAGCAAAAGACATTTAAGTTTTGAATGATTTATCCGTCTGTGCAAATAATGCTTCGTTTGTTTAAATTGAAAATTACACCAGCTATTTTATAAAAAATAATTTCATGAAAGTTTCAAAATAGTTCCGAAAGAAATATATTGCTGGTATCTATGTTTCTTAGTATTATGACGAAATTCGCAATACTCATTGCTTGAGTAAATTTTGATAACATTAAAACTAGACGTGTTAGAAGAAAATGTCATTTAATAATTGAGCCCAGTGCAAATAATTTCAATTGATTGTAACGGAATGGTACATGGCCACGATATTTCATCATTATCATATATGGAATGTCAATTATATATGCGAACTCACATGTTTATATTTGACATATTAAAAAACAATAATTAAATTATTTTAAAAGGTATTAGCTTATGCGAATTATACAATTCATTGTTGTTTAAATAAACAAATGTTGTGAATTGTAAAAATAGCCCCACTGATCCTTACACCCTCATAATCGGTCATAGAGCTTCGCCATGATGACGTTTGAGTTTCCAAAGTCTTCTTCACGCTTAGACTCTAATCCCAATTGCAAAAATAAACAGCTCCTCTCCAGTTTCGAAGTGAATCCTTCAACTGAAGAGGTAGTCGTATGTTCAATTTGGATTTATTTGGATTTCGTTTATTTTTTGCCATTCATGAATGTAACGTTTTTTAGTTACATATTTTATTACTTATTATAAAGCCTATCTATACTTTCTGCTTATACGAAGAATTCCATCGGGCTATTTTTTTTATTTTCGTTAAAAAAATCATTTCAAAAATGGATCTGCCTTGGGTGGGTTTCGATAATAAACGAGATTTTAAGAGGCCCAAACTACAAAATATCCAGTCGAAATTCACCGGTCTTGAGAGCAGTTCCGTGAACTTCCATGTAAGTTTACGAATAATATTTACTATTTTTATTACTCAGCTGTTAAAATTGATATCTTAAATTTAGCTTTTATTTGTTTGTTTAATAAGGAATTTAAAGTGGTTACGTGAATGATTGATGAAAAGGGTTTTTTCCTCTATTTTATATTTCTTGCTTCTTTCAGGTTAGAAGCAATTCTGATTCGCCGAAGGCGAGGACGAGACAGTCGGTTCAATTCGATTCCGTCACTGTTAAGGAGGAGATCCCACGACGCTCTTGCCACGATGACGACGTCAATGAGGAAGAAGAAGACGCTTTTTCGATTTTGACGGACAAAATAATGCAGAAGTCTCAATGGAAGAGTAAATAGTGAGCCGATTGTTGCAAGGATGGGACGTCGTGTTACGCTTTCAGTTAGACTGATATGACTTCGTTTACTTTGACTAATTTCAAAAAAGAAAAGACCTATTATGGAGAAAGTGACTTCGTGCGTAGGCAGGACGAGATGCCACTAGAGTTGGTTAAACGAAGACGCGAAACTCAGGAGGCTGAATGGGAAGAGAAGAGAAAAGGTGGGCCTTTTATAATTTGATGCGAAATCTTGGCGTCATCCCTTACAGCAAGTACTGGCAATTCCCCTTTATATGCTATCAGAATTTATTTAGTCATCAGATAAAGTCTAATTTTGGTGTGGTATGCGTTCGGCATGTCCTTAAACTTGTTGAGCATTTATAAAGAAGAGAGAGAGTAAGAGTATTAAAAGATTTTTTATTATTAAGTGAGAATGAAATTAGGAGTGTAGAAATTGCATTGTTTGTATGAGTATACTTGATACGCCTTCAAAAGTTGCGGTTGATGCCTTTGATGAGTTTAAAATGAATGTGTGCTGCAAATTGACAGGGGTTGTGGCGTCTCATGATAGAGTGCGATAAAGTAATGGAACCAGTTGCATACTGAAGCATTCTTCAAAGTAATTATATATAGAGCGTGATACTACATTTACGGCCCAGGCAGTCGAAAGCGGTGGCAGAAGCAAGAGCAAAGGCCATTTTGGAAGCGAAGCGGAACCAAAACCAGAAAGTCTGGAAAAAGGGCGGTCGCAAGCCCGGCACCAACTCCTCCGGCAGAAAGTAGCCGTGTTGCCAGTTATTCCTTTCCTAAAGCTTTTCTTCGATGCTCTTCTTGGTGAAAATAGACGTTTTTTAATGATAAATCGCACACTTTGTTAATGATATGCAAAGTTTTGTATTCATTTGGCTTTCACTGTCAATGGGTCATTTTAGTTTTTCAACCAAGCCTTTTCAACCTTTACATAACACAAAAAATTGGTCATAATTTTGCGTCAGTGATGTATATGGCATCAATTTAACCTCGCTGTATATTTTTAGTCTTGAAACGTAAAAAATGGCCTCGGTTGTAATTTTAGACGATGAACTTCGAGGAAATTCCTGCGACGTGTTTCTCAATCCCTTTTTTCTGTCGTACGATCTTTAAGTTAATGAAATCCCAAAATTGCAAAATGAGGCAAATTTGACCTGCAATTCCATTATCTCCATCCCATTTCACCAATACCCTTGATACACATGCGTTGTCAAACAAGGATAATGATTCACTGCAATCGAATACAGGCTGTTTCAAGGACACAGAACTGGCCCTCTGGAGCTGCGTTTGTCTATTTAAAGTAATTGAGCACATTGATTTTTAGAACAGTTAGCCCTTCAGTTTATCCACATAGGAGAAAACGGGGTCACGAAATACCCAACCCATGTGATAAAAATCTGTTTGCGATTAACAGTTCATTTCTAAATTATTGGTCGATCATTAAAGGAGGCACTTTTAAAACTATTTGAATGCATCCTTTCTAAAGTTGTATGAAGAGGTTGAAAACGTAATTTTCGGTTTTATAGATCAAATTCAAATAAATTTACAGTAAAGATGTGTAAATAAATTATTAAGAACTTCTTTAGCAATCATCACAAAGGTATTGATGATCGAATCTTCAACCAAATTTTATGGATGTTCGCTTGTTTTGTTAAATCAAACATTAGACAACCTGATTAGAACCTGATTAGTTTGTTTCTCCTAATAGAAGTTTCTACCTAAATCCTGGGCTTTCTCTTACCTGGGACTTATTTGGAAGTCCTCTAAAGTGATAACCACTTTAGTAACTTAAAATTCATCCACTTCACACTCGAATCACAAAACATCCGCAAATAAGGGCTTTTGGTTAGAAAATGGCATATTAAAAATACGTTTCAGTTCTATCACCAGCGCTTTTGCAAAATCAGAGAACCTTTTAATCTGCCCTCCTCATAAAAATTTTCGAATCTCAGCTGACTGCGAAGTTGAATTAAAAATAGCAGACTGGAATTATACACTAAAGCCAATTACTTCTTTATTAAAACGACCAAAATTTAAAATTTCCAAGCAATAATTCTGTGGGTTGTTATCACGACTCTAAGAAAGGAGACGTTTTTGCCAAACAAATAAGAAAACTTCGAACTCTATTTTTAGAAAGGTTGCAATCGAAAAATGGAGGAATGTCAAAGACATGAATGATCAATTTTGGAGAAAATCAACTTCTTTCTCTCTGTAATAATCTAAAAAGCTATATTTGGCCTTTTTATTAATTCGAAATAAATAGAAAAGCTATTATCGCCTTTTTGCAAGTGTCAAAATGGGCATTTTCCCTCCAATGTAATCCTCTGCAAGTGGTTGGTGACCTTCAACCTTCAGGAGCTGCTGCTGAGATGACTACATTAGTATCGCCAATGTGGTGGTTCAAATCACAGATCCGAACGGAAACAGAGTCGTCGTCTTTGCCATAAGTTGCCGTCTGCAATAAACTTTTTTCTCGGTGTCTTGTTGCTAGAAATAATGGAAGTTATCAAGTGAGCACAAGTCAAAAGTGCCAGTAGCTTCACTATTAAAACTGAGCTGAAGGGGAACTTCATCCCCATCCAGTAGTGATGGTAGTTGAAACAGCAGGGAGTATAGAGATCCCGTTTCCCACTTACCCATTGACTACAGATTAAGATGAAACTCTAGGTGGTGAAAGAGCCAATAATTTTATGGGACTTTAGGTGTTTTTTGCCAATTGCAAACATGCAGGCATATTCAAATGCAAAGTGTTATTGCTCAATGAATTGAGTTTCAAATAATTACTTGTTTATTTCAAGCACGAGTGTATATAGTCATCAACATTGTAGTTAAGGGAATCAGCAGGACGGATTTTTTGAAGCCATGGAACTACGCATCCACAGTGCAGTGCGGGCTAGACTCCATTTGTGTAGTTGCAATTATGTCGAATACTGCCCACGCTGTAGGTATCGATTTGGGCACAGCCTACTCCGGTGCTACTGCCTTCCAGCACGGCAAATTGGAGATCATAGCCAACGACTATGGTAATCGCACCACTGAGATTCTGATCGGTGACACTTCCAAGAACCAGGTGGCAATGAACCCACCCATCCTACGTCGTTTCTGTGAGAAGCCGTGCATGACCATAAGCACTGGCCCTTCAAGGTCGTCGACGTGGAAGGCAGCAGAGGATAGATGTGGAGTACCTCGGTGAGACAAATACCTTTAGCGCATGGGAGATCTCCTCCATGGTGCTGCTGAAGATGAAGGCAATTACGGAGGACTACCTCGCCAAGCCCGTCGCCTTCGCGGTCACCACGTCAGGCCACCAAGGACGCCGGTGAGAACTGCGGCCTACGGACTGGACAAGAAGCGGAGAGGGAGAGCCACGTCCCCATTTTTAACCCGAGTGGTGGTCTTAATGGCCAATGTATACGTCTGGTGCGAGAAAACACACTTCGCATGGTAAGCTTTTAATGTCAACCACTCAACTCCAAGTATTACTCTTTTTAAAACAAGTATATGGTACATTTCGAAATGGGAGAAAATTAACAAAACTTGCGTACATTTTAGAAATTTTTTGTCAAAGTTATCATTTTAAAATAACAGCTTTTACTTTCTACTTATGGGAATATTAACCCCAAATGTCTCGTTCTGCTACTGATGGATGAAAGTAGTATATCCGGAAAAAACAGCCGGAGAACAGTTGTCAAACAGTGTGTAAAGCCCTCTTCCAGAATATTCGGAAGCCCACAGGTGAGATGCCATTTGCTCTCAGTGGATGCACATTCGCATTTCTCGAAAAAGTGGCACACCATCATTCAGACACCCAGAATCCCTGGAACGCATTGTGGCTGCACATACAATCCAATCGATATCATCTTTTTGGGCTCGCACAAAGCCGTTCCCAAACCCCGTAGCCAATGAAATTGTGTGAATCATGTCCTCTGTTCCTAGTCGCACGAAGCCGCGAATGCACGACTCAAAATGAACACTGGCTTCCAATAAACGTTCTTAACGGGGAAATAAATTCATCTTGTAGAGAACTTAAAGTGTAGCTCATAATCGCTACGAATTGGAGACCCCGACAGGATCCCCAATCTGCTGGCTGAGGCCACGAGTAAATCATCAACTTTTGTTGATACTGTTATACTTGGATAATAGTAAACTCAACTCCGTTTCAAGCCGTGTGTTGATAATCTGTTCGTGAACTGATTATTGAAACCTCGATAACAACGATAAGAAGATCTTTTGCGAAATGGAAAAGGGTACAAACTGAAGTGCGAGCCATTGAACCGACAACTTCGATCACCCTAGCTCAAAATATCCTGTCCACAAGGAAGCACACCCAGTGTGTTTAACATGCATCTTTAATTTATCTGCGTTTTAAGCACCCGCAAAAGAGCCGGTTTCAAGCATATTTGAAAGTTACACACCTACAGGCTTGTGTGCTTGTGCCTTGCATATGCCATGCTAAATATGGTACTTTTGGCGGTTTTTGCCTGATAGGCAGTCTAGACGAACTAATCAATATCATTTTTGTGCTCTCACAAGGCCTTTCTCAAGCTTAATCACCGGCCTACCTTGACGCCAAATTGGGTCTGAGCCATTCACACTCTGTTCCCTTTCCCTCATAAAGCCGTTTGAGTTCACTACTCCTTAATGAGCGTTCCAGTCCGACCATCCCCTCTTCTCTCTCTATCTCTTTCTAGTAGAGAAACGTAAGTAATTCAGGTAGTAAATTCATCTTGAAGAGAGCTTTTGTGACCTCGGCTTGGGATGAAATCTGTCCAATGTGATCTGCGGGATCGCCCAACCCCTCCGATGATATCTCCCACAAGATGGACCCCTAAGTAGCTTTGCAGCAGCAGTTCAAGCTACCTGACCAAGTTCCTCAACCCAACGAGATTTAAGATTGCACATCTCCTTACCTATCAGATCAGTGCTTTTTCCCGGATTAACTACAGTATTTAGGTAGCTTCACTCCAAGCTGCGATGGAGTAAAGGCGTTAATGGGACACTCGCTGCTTCTCTACTGGCGCAAGGTTGAGTTAAGTATACGATCGCCCATTTAGACTGTTCTCTTACCGCCAAATGCCACACTCATCGGCATCTATACCGGATCGACTACCACCAGTCTCCTCAACTGTCACACACGCACACATTGATCCTCGATGCTCACACTCAATAGCAGCAACTAGATCGGATCAACGGACACTAGTCTCTTCAATAAGCTCACAAACACTTGCAGCACACACTGGGAAGACGCCAGTTCGCTGCTCACACAAACCACAAATTATTTTCCTGTGCATTCTACGCATCCTCAAGCCCCTCACTTGCGATTCCAAATCGACTATGAGGCTTTGACCGGGAATTCGAGACTTTCCGTCCCGCAATCACACTACCAAAATATTTACGACCACTGGGAGAGGCAGTAGACACATCCTGATACTTCTGTGCTTTCTTCCACTTTTCTGCTCAGTCTTACCGCTCTACAAACTACTTTTGTCAACTCTAGTCTCCCATAGGCGATGTGGTCGCACCCTCACCACTTCTCGACTGGCTGTTTATAGAGAATATCTTTTATCAAGCGCACGTCTACTCCCTTCAAGGTAGGAAATACATCTCGGAAAGGATCTAAATCTATCCTATTCGCTAAAACATATTCGCTACTTACATATGTATATATGTCAGTAGTATATCGACTTGATATATATTCAACGGAACTACGCTAGACTAATAGCACGATTTGTAAAGGTTATGGTCGCTTGAGACGGGACGCATGGTAACTCCAAATGTTTCTTTACGTAGTGAAAAGCGTCATTGCAACAAATAATAACAAAAGGGAAATGAGTGATAGTTCATTGAATTTTCTCTACTAAATAACAGAATACTGATTCGAAATCTTCGTAGATACCAAATCCTTTGTTTATTCTAGTCATATTTACGACGCGAAGGAGTTTCTCTGGAGCCATTTGTTTGCTCTACGGAACCAGCACTTCTTACCTTTGGAAAAGCTAAATATTAAAAGTTGGAAGTAAATTTTAACATATTTATCTGAATTTAACATATCTACACACCTAAATGCTATTGTGAAAAGTCTCAAGTGAACAGTCATCAATGTGGTAAAAATACCAGTAATTACCGCTCTCTTCTGAGATTTATTATAATAAAGTTTTAATAACGCAATTGCTATTGTAATTCGTAAGGAATAATAAAGATGGAATATAATTGAGTAACCGAATATGGCAATTCAAAACTGAAAATTAAGAGTATGCACCTTAAAGGTCATTTCTTTTCCAAAAAATCCTTTCTTTTAAAACAAGAGTTTTTGGTTAATTCCTATAGTGGTTTTTTAAAGTGTTTTAATAAATTTACTAGTGGTTGTGGTACCGATGCGGAGCTTGCATCATATCCAGAGAATGTTCTAAACCGAAATATGATGGTCTCAGAATCTTAAAAATAGATGACTTAATGACAAATTAGAAGAATGGTAAGGCTGAATTTACGGAAAATGGATTGAGCTTTTTATGATCCACCATGGTGAAACCGTTAACGCCATCTTACTGGTTAAGTAACAATGACCTTGCTTTCGATATTGCTCTCAAGGATAGTGACCTTGAGTAATTAAAGATGATTGAAAAGAACATATTATTGGTAACATATCAAATTTAATAGACTAACAATTTGGTTTATTTTTCTTTAACTCAATAATATAACCGTAAATAAAAAATTGATAGGTTAGTAAAAGTCCTATCTAGGTTTTGATGTATATGCAAAGATTAATATATCTTAAGTTGCTCCTGTAGTTTCAAAAATGAACAAAATTTAAACCTTGGTCCTAGTTATCATACAATAAGCTAGATTATTTTATTGAACTCAGAAAGTAAAAACATCTTCTTTAAGTGGCTTTTTAATGGACTAATTGACCGTAAGTTAGACATTCTATTTTGCTGGTTCCCTAAATTTGATTTAATTTGAATTATATACTGCATTAATAAAAACAGACCGACTGGTGACAGGCATTTATAACAATGTTGTAACTTCAGAAAATAATATTTATTATTTTCGGATTATTTCAGACCACAATTTATTTTACATTTGCCATTTGCTGTAAATTATGTATAGTTATTTATATATTGTTACTAGGACACGTTGTACTTCTACGAATATATGTTTTGAGTCTTTACGCATCCGTTTATTTGGTGGCCTGCTATCCTAGGGACAGGGCGTAATATTAATAATCGCATTACTTTAGATAGCATCAATACCTCGTACATACACATTATGGAGACGCATATAGAAGAACTCATAGCGGCTTTGACGACTGCACTAAAAACCCAACTGGTAAACCAGAGGACATAATAAAACGTTTTTATAATGCCTTGTATTTTCGTATCCAAGTGTTCAACTTTTCTAAAAGTGAAAGTGAAAGTGTGTGTTTGTAATGTTTCATCGGAGTTGAAATAAATGGTTTATTGTAGCTCAAATTAGGCTCTGATGAGTCACCACGTAGTTTTGCACAGAAGATTTAAAAGTTATTTGCATGCTAAATAAAGTTTCATTATTTAATTCGTTGAAATTGCTTCTCAATACTCGTTTAATAAAGTTACTATTTTGCAAAATTGCGGTTTATTTATTTATTACTAGAAAAATACTCAAAATGGCCATCAGTATCTACCATTTATTCCATAAAAGCTTAGAAATTGAAATTATTAAAACCCTTCGAACTAACAATTCTCAAATGAAATCTCGCAATTTGAAACTTCAGAGAATATATAAAAGTAAACTTTGAACTGCTTTAATTCGTCTCTTTAAACTCCAAACAAGTCAATAAATGGCATATTAAACACTGAATGCGACTGATTATTTACATTTATTTAAAAAATCATTCCACTGGTACGGAAAGGTCTTGCAATCCTAATAAACATAATATTTTTTGAGAAATTAAAATTGTAATGTCAAAATAAAACTAACACAAATCTTCAAAATCAGTACGAAACGCAGTTGGTCCTATTTGGAAAAACAATGCTTAAAGGACCAAAAATCCTGATTTTGATGTGCCTACGAACTGTCAAGTTAAAGTCAAAACCATGGCCATATTAAATGCAATAATACAAAGTCTATTGTCTGGGTTGTAAATAAAAACTTACCACTGAATTTCAAAAACGATAGTCAAAATTGCAAGGATGGTTTTAAACATCCCTTTCAAATCAATTGCCATTAGTTCCCGATTGACCTTAAAGGCATTAAATAGTAACATTGTTGCGTAAAACAACCAGTTGTATTTCATTTGTTTCATTTCGAAAATATTTACTATTATAATATGTACAATACATATGGCCCTTAAGAAGATCTTCTTTTCCTGTTGAGATATGCATAAAGAAAACTAAAAATTGGAATCACACATACTTTTAATTTTCTCTTGAAAAATGTGTCCGAAATGCAACCGCATTTTCAAAATCGTAAAAAAGTGAGTATTCGAAAAGGTTTTGAAGGCCTCTATTTTATATTATCTCGTAACCGTTAACTAAAAATAATATTGTAAACATTGTCATGCCTCAAAACACGTAAATAAATCAATGCAGCCTTTTTTTAACAAGAGAATTTAAATTAAAAATACCCTCTCTGAGTACAAGCAACAAGAGGAAAACAACCCATTAGTATCAAGATAATATTTTTGTTTTCTATTATTTTGCTGTCATTTCAATTAAACAACCCAAAAACATTAATAAACTTAATTTTTAGATACTTATTTTTCTTTAAACTATAAGCGTAAGATTATTCATGCCAAAATTTTTGAGAAATAACAAAATTACAACGAAAATCGGGGAAAACGTAAATGTGCAATTAAAAGTGATTGATCTGGTCATATCACTATTTCCTTTGCATTTTACGGATTCCAAAATAGTGAGTACAAGTTCCTGACGTGACTGGAATCACTTTATTTGAAAAATATATTTGTTTATTCTAAAAGCCAATTTTACCGTTTACAATAAAATATAATATATCTTTAACTAATCAAAAGTTAAAGAAAAAACATTGAAAAAACTTGTTCTCCTGAACAAAAGCACATCTTAGCGCACAATACAAAAATGCACAAATGTAAATTTAAATATACATTTTACTTTGATATCAGTTTTCAAGGTTGTATTATCCATAGCTTTAAAGTATTCAGGGATATATAAAATATTTTTTGAAGGTCAGGTCTATTAAAATTTGAATTGATGTGTTACTTATCGACTATTTCCGGACAAATTATCAGAAAACAGCTTGATTTTCGTTTTCTTTTTTTCAGAAAATCGGTAGTAAATAACTCGATCCTTTCATCTATCGATGGGTGCACATTTCCATTGAGACTTTTAATATATTTTTCTCTTCATTTAAATAAATAAGTGGACTATTCTGGAAGACTCAAAAATCCGTTGCATCTCGCTTATTCAAGATGTATGATTAGGAATTAATTATGTTTCCTAAGCATATTAAATCTTCAAAAGCGAATTTAGTTGACGAGGGTGGTTGAAAATGCTTCTAGTGTCAATTTATCTATTTTTAAGAGAATGTGATAAAGATGCAAATGAAGACTGCATTATTTCGGGATTTAATGTATCATTTAATGCGATTGTTAAGTTTTATAGCTTCATCTAATGCAAATCAATTGTAAATCAAATATGGTTCAACAGAGGAAATCGTTATTTATAATCTAATAGTGAGTGGAGCTTGTCAGTTTGAAATAAAAATAACTCAGATCCAAATTACTCACTTCATCTCATTTTACGTGCACAAGGTTTCTAATTGATGAATAATCGGCATGCTAAAAGAATACTTGCTTTCATTGCTCTGGAATATCTATAGAATTCGCTAAAATGCAGAGGCAATTTAAGGCTCGGTTTTCATGTATTCTGGATGTAAGAGTTGACATAAACCTCGGATTGCCTTTACTAGGTGAATGTGATAAACCTAATGTTGATTGTAAAAATGCTGATTCTTTGGGTCTCTAGTTTTCGGACCAGAGTCGGTAGGATTTGGCTTCTCAGATCTGAAATATTCCTTATCAAAATGACTACTCAAACAAGCGTGGAATTTGATATTGAAGCTGCTTAGTGACTTCCTTTCTTATCCAGGACCATTTTAATGAAACCAGTGTCCCTTCTATGACCGATTCATGAACCGAAAAAACACTTGAGTCCACTCTCCTTTTTATGTTTCCCACAGTCAATGTGATAAAGGCAAAAGGAACCTGTATATTAAACAGATCCTAAAATATTTTGAAAGGGGATATATTTTAGTTCATATTGATAAATTCAGGGATTAAAAATACCAACACAGAGTTTATTTTCCTGATTACTTAATATGAATTAAGTAGAAATTACGGTATTTGGCTGTGAAAATCCCACGCTAAAAGCCATCGGTCTGAGTCTTTCTTGGTGCTGCGTATTTACATTACCCACCACTTACCAATGAACAAACCAATCAGCGCAATGAATCACCAGTAGGCTCACTTAAATTGAGCCTGTCCTTAAGTGTTATTATTTAAAAAGTAAAAAAACCATTAAATTTAGACGTTTTTATCATCTAATTACCAAAGACCTTCGAGAAGCTTATTGAATTGTAATACTGATAAAATGTTCATCAATATGTAAATTAATGCTTTGTACAATCAAACCAAACGCCACGACAAGTGAAAGGCAAAGGAAAACCTCTTCTCTATTCACTGATTTCCGTCAAATACCTTGAATAAAATGCAGAACTCTTTGAATAGCTATTTTAGCTGAGTGTAACCCCATTGATAGGAACAGGCGTTAGTGAAATGTAAGCATGCCATTTTACCATTTTTGAATGGTTCGCAGCTCGTGCTCATTCAGTGATTAAATTAATTATTAATAAATTCTCTCAAGCGTTAGAGGAAGACAAACATCTCCCCTTTTTCTTGCCTCTCTCAACCAAAATGCCTGGAAACTCAACTTAGCTGTCGATTGGCTGAAAAAACGCACTTAGACCACCGTAGAATCCGACTGAGCGATAGCGAGGGTATTCGACGCATCTCTAAGTTCCTCCGGAGTCATTCAAAGGTCATTGCTTTCGTTTCGGTGACTGAGAAATGCGTAATCACTATTGACGAGTCCCTCTCCCTTCTGCTTTCAGCTTAACGTATCTGTGATTGGCAAAATAGCACCCCATTTCAATAAAGGTACATTTCAGTTAAATCCTTTCGCTTAAAACCGAAAATAAGATAGCGAAACTGCCTGTTGTTTCAAATTCGCGGAATCAAATTCCTTGATAATTGCACAGGCGATGTTTCCTATGTCTGTCTTATAGGCCCACCATTACTCGAGTGTCTTGTATTTGAGGCCTTGTGCAACATGCCAACACCACTGTCGCCGGGAGAAATACCACTTGGCTTCGATTTACTTCGTCGCCAATGTGAAGTGTATGCATGACGTGGTGAAAGCACAGTGCATTTAAACGCGCGGCAGTACTCACACAGATCCACTTGTTATCCACTCATACTCACCTTGGTTTGGGCTTCTCTCTCTCCCCATATTATGTCAGGACCTTCATCTTCATCGACTTCTAAAAACACCTACCTCTCCCTTTATGAATCCAAGAAACCACTGCCCACAATTTACAAGAAAAAAGCCGCAAAAGAGCTGAAAGAGGAGCCAGAACAAGTTTCTGCACACCTCGAATCGTTCAAGCGCTGGCTCAAGTCTATGCCTCATCTCAAATGTTGTACAGGTAATCATTTCACATTCAAGTAAGCTACAAAAAGTATAATCTCCCTAAACACCATTTAAATATTTTAATTAAATAAAACATCTTCTCGATTGATTTAAGTAAACCCACCTAGTATGTACTAGGAATCACTGGTGGAGTAGTTCCACACATCGTGACATAGCAAGTCATTGTAAATGTTCATTGTATTGTATTGTTCGAATTGTTTCATCAGATGATGACTTCCTGCTCGCGTTCCTGCGTCAAGCCAAGTACAACCATCTGAAGGCACAACGACGCCTGGACAACTTCTGCACTTTCCGCACCTCGCCAATTGGGGGGTGCCCGGAGTGGTTTGAACCCACCAAGAGCCGAAGAGCTATTTTGGAGCAATGGACTGACATGGGGTTGGTCAGAGTTACCTTGCTCTATGGAGCAGAGCATTCTGAATCTTAACTTGACTTTGGTTATGCAAGTCATTTCTTATTTGACTATATAGAAAGCCCAACGTAATATTCATTACTACTAGATACTATAATTATGAATGTTATTCCCATAGACATCTGGCTGCTCATCCAATTTTCTCCCCTCAGGTGTTATGGATGTCTCGGATTCTCTAAGGAGGGATTTTTGGTGGTGATGGGAAAGGCGGGTAAATGGTTTGAATTGCGTGGTGCTCACGAAAACTAAGAAAATTGCAAAATTTTCGAATTCATCTAGAAAAACTCGATTTGGACAAAATCTCATATTTTGAAATGAACAAAATGGTCCAGATCTGGCAGGATGTGCTGTTAGTGGACCCAAGAGTACAAATCGGTGGCATCTGTTTCGTGCTTGATATAGCTAATACGAAAAAAGAAAAGCTCATGAAAATTTTTGATTCCAAAGCCTTAAAGCTGAGTACCAAGTACTTTCAGGTAATTAAATAAAATCTAACTGAATTAAATTATTGCTAAACTTATCTGCCAGATGCATTTTTCCCACCTTTCGAAGGACTGCCTTCCATTCAGATTAAAGAAATTGATTTATTTGAATGCACCAAAGGTGTTCGAAACCCTGTTCAAGGTCTACTCGGAGTGGTTTAAATGCCTGTAGAAGACAATCTTTTCGAATAAACACACCAAAACAAGTGAGGAAAATAAAATTTAAAAAGGCCAATTTCAATTGTTCACAACGTATCCGGAATACACGATGAAAAATGTCAGGTGTTTCCACCGTTGTGTCGAACCGGCGCACATCATCACTGAATGATTTGGTTCAGAACAGATTCAATTCCTACTGAAAACAGATGTGACTTTTAAGTTAGTTTATCCACTTCCAATCAGAATTCCCCTCTTTCAGTGGTTGTAGGAGTGCGAAATACGTCTCAGTGCAGCACTTTTAAAGGGCATTTCATTTCCGAAAAATTGGAAGTCTCTTACTAGTGCATTGTGGATATAAGGGCTGTCACCTGTCTCTAGATCGGCATGTAGACGAAACCTGCCAGTTAAATCAGAACTAATCTGGCAGTCAACCGAATATGACTATCTAACGGGTTTTCGGATTTGAATTCCTCATCCTAATTGGTCGGCTTGAAAACACAAGACAGCATGCAGCTTTGTAGCACTCTGAGGAGCACACACAGCAAACCCTACTCAGGCTGAAACTGCATTTCTTCCAATAAACATAGGGTCTCTTCTTGCCTTTGTGCTATGACTTTAAGTCCAGTAAAGAAGCTAGGTGGGAATAACATCCTGATTCGAAGACTTCGACTAAGGGTGTCAATTTCAAAATTGCCTTTTTAGTATGAATTAACACTTTATTAACGTCAATGAAGGGTTTCATGTCACAAATGTAGGTCTCAAATATATTCATCATCCGGTAAATGTGCACTTTCGTACAGGTTCTTCTAACTAATTAATGGTCTACCTGAAAATATATTCTGAACAATTATACCATTCATAACTGTCGAGTATAAGGATCCTCTGTGAAGTTAAGGACAGATAGAATTTTGCAACTTTTTACTTCGAAGTACTTAAAGTGGAAATAGTTGGAGTGATACTTTGCCAGAAATCTTCGCGAAGCTCTTGACGAGGGATGCACCGGTTAGCACCTGCGGGAAAAGGGGGAATTCTGTGACGTGGCACAAGAATGCCCCTTCATGAACTGTCCACGTATCTGCAGGCCATTCCTGCACCAACCCTCACCGCTAACGTATTTGGCTTTGGGTAATTACACCGATTATGAGAAACATTGAGCACGTTTTTCCTGGTCCCTAAAATTGTAGTTTTTAATAGCTTCCTGACAAAATGATTGTTAGATCGATTACTGTGCAGTCCTTTCCGATTAAGATATACGGATGCCTTAGATCCTGATATGAATTTCAGTATCTCTACTGTTTCTCATCCAGTTATTCTTAAAGTAAACTTCGGTCCTAACCGTCGCTTGACCACTGAGGAGACGCAAAACTAAGCCAGGGTAACTGCACATGTAGAACCGGATCCTAAAACATATTTATATTTATGTATTTTGATATGAAGCTATTCAAAGTTAAATAGTCTTTGCCATAGTCTTATAATAAAAAGCTAGAGACAAAATAAACAGATAAAATGAATCGTAAATTTGAACAACTATGAATTCCTTAACACACGGTCATTTATGAGCGTTTTTTAAAGCGGGATCGAGAAACTTTTTGGGTTCACCTAATACTTGCATGACGGCAAATGGAACAATCGACGTTTGCCAGAGTCAAACGCGAAAAGAATCCTCACATCTAGCACACTTCTAATTAAGTTTAGCAGGCACCTAATGCAACACCGAAGCATTCCTTGCTTAACGGATGTTCACCCCTTAGGAGAAGCTCTAATAGCCATTCCTTATTCGGTCCCTATTCATAAGCGATAGCTACATTCTGTTGAAATGATTTCAAAAATTTAATAGGCGATTGTGACTACGAACTCCTACGATGCCTCACAATATTGGAAGACTGTCATTAAGAACAAGAAGCAACGATTAAAAAAACGAAAATTCGTGTCAATGGGGGTAACCGAAATCGCATGGGATCACATGGAATTAGACAACTGATCAATTAACGAAATCCTTAGGTTCCCACATTACGTATGGAGATTTTTAGGAATCCATATACAATCCAAGAGTACGGTTTTAAAATTGCCCAAGAGGATGAAGAAAAAGAAAGTGGCTTTTTACTTGTCGGAGGTATGCAACCCACAATAAGGGGGCAAGATCCGGAGGTTCTGTTAATCATACATGCATTTTCAAAGAAAATTCAATAAATTTCGCAGGGTGAAGTATTCAGACAAGATAGGTTCAGTGTAACACACGTCGAAACCGGGTCGGTTCAACTATCCACGATTAATTCATGTCGTGTGAAGAAAGGCCCAACAAATCTATCAGGAAATGAGGACGTATGATGACATGTTGAAAGATGTCTACGAAGACTCCCACCGTAAACTGACTCACTCTGGCCACTGACTGTTTGATTATGTCTACGGCAAGAACCAACAATCGTGTTCATCGACGGAGATTATGCAGTGAATTTTGAACCTACCGGTGACATCATTTCACTGCCAGCAACGATCGTTTTTAGATTTGGGAATTTCCTAAGGAATCCGTTAGGATGTTTGTAAACTTTATAACGCTCTTATTTTTCTCAAAAGGTTGCTCCACTTGGCTAGAACAAAGCTTCTTCGCTGATGTTTAACGTATAGAGCTAGTTCATAATTGAAGTATCATAGATGGTCTTAGTTAGATGGTCTTATGAAGATTCTTTGATGGCAATAGACAAGAATATTAATTAATGATAACTTCATAATTTCGGATGAACGATAATAATACTCAGTCAAGAAGAAAATCGAAGGTTGAATTAAATTGTTTTGTGATATAATAAAAATTTTGAGTGCCATTCTTGAGGCGAAAATCTAATTTTTATGCTGTAAATCTAAGGCACCTTTGAAAAATTAACTCAAAATTGATGGGAAAAGTAGATGCAGGCAATAGAATTAATTCTATCTCAATGCGGTTGCCTTGACCAGATTTAAGGCCAGAGCTTTGGTGCCTAATTGCACAAGAGCTAAGTGTATTTATAGAATTGACACAGAACGCAGGGAGTTAGCAAGGGATTTGATTTTTCGCCATTAAAAACACTAGTAATAGTTAAAGGTACTTATATAATGGCTTTTTGGGTACACTTCAGGTCTTTAGATAAGGAATCAATTAAGAGAATAAATCTGTTCTGCATGAATAAAAATAAATTAGAGGCACACCAGTTTATGATGGAAAATAGAATAAATGAAATTTCCCAGAACCTGAACAGCTGCACTGAAGCACTTGTCAGTTGAAAAATACCACTTCATTAAGGTCAGCTACTTAAATGTCATAACCGGACTTCACTTTGATGTCTGACACAACAACAGTTGAGTTGTGCCATTTGTGCGCAATCGTGTTTCGGACATTCATTAAAACAAAAGAGTAGTTATCATTGAAATTTAAGGAAAAATAAGTTTAGGTTATCATTTCAAGACGTCATAATGCTTATTAGAAGTAGTTACAACTATGGACCTATCAAGTTCATGAAAAATCTTATTTTATCAAGGTCATTATAATATTTTAAAAACCTTAAACAATCCAACAATAAGAGAAATCCTTCTTTAATCAATGAAAGTTTCTTATTTATTTGCGTTCAGTATATTTTAAACTAATTCTACCATTTGGATGTGAGTGCTTCATTAAATTTGAGCAAAAAAGAAAAAAATGTAACAGTACCAGTAGAAATTTATTTACACATGCATTTTTATAAATATTATTATCACGAAAAAAAAATAGTATGATGTAAGGCTTACAACTCAGTAGTAAGTTTTTGCTTAATACGGCATCTTAAAATGCCAGTTAGTTTGATGGCCTCCAATCTAAATTATTCAGTTGGTTGCATAAGAATTAGTCTAAAAGATTTGCGCTGTTTTCCACTAATGTTCCCGAAGCGATGATATTTAGCCTTGGGAAGATCTCAGCTCAAATCCACAGTTGGATGTATGATGGTAAACCAAAAATTGAAGTTTGCTTTAAGGAATTTAACAGAGAGTATTTAGTGTTCTCCCTAAGATGACTCGATAACCCAAGGTAGAATGTGTGCGTGTGTGTCTGTGTGGAAATTTCCAAAAGAGACGAGAGAAGTCATGTTCACCAGAAAATGTACTAGTCAAGTGTGTGTAATTGGAATGCATACACGTGGTTATGTGCAGTACTTAGTCAGACAATGGAGTCGAGTCAAGTAGGTAGTAATATTTCTCAAAATGTGAAACAAACTGCATAGTACAGAGAGTAATATTTTCATTTATCAATAATTCCTCAACAGCTAATGAGCTGGAGAGCCAAAAATTGAAATCAAATTTTCCTACCTTTTGGTGCATAACTTTTTTTATAAAAAGTTGAAAGAATTTTCTTAACCCAACAAGTTGCAGAAAAAAATCATTTGTATGTGTATAAAATAAGCATTACAGCAATGATTGATGGAAAGTAATACAAATTAAATTCCACTGAATCTGAACAATTGTGTAGCAAAAATGCATTTTACTTAAAATTTGTAAGTGAATTTTACACACAATGCAATTTCCATAACGGCCTTTGGATAGTTGTGCGTAATGCGTCAAATGAGTTATTTACAACTATATCATGGGCTTCAAAAAGACACAAGCCATATCTTCTGGTGAATTCCCATTTTTGAAGCAAAACTAAAATGTGAAAAGTTTACGTGAGCCCAAGTAGTATTTAAAGAGCCATGGATTGAAAGATATAGACTCTATAAAACAAACTGGCAAGAGATTCTCCAAGTCGACTGATGGCATATTACCGATGAAAGGATTAACTCCCCTCTTGCCTAAATTGCATTAAGTGGATGGGTCGAACCCCGTGACTCATCGTCCAGTCAAACTAGTCGATCTTTCTACCAATGAATTTGTCGATTTGAACTTCTCATCTTAATTTGACGCCGTGGGAACCAGACGCGGAGATAAAAGTCAACACGCCGCGAAGTTGCACTATGAGGGGCACACATAGCAAATCCTACTCAAGCTGCAGCTGAATCTTGTCACACAAACTCAGGCTCTCTTCAATCAATCCATTCCTAATTTTGGTAATATGACATTAAACTCGTCGAGACTAACTTAACTGATCAAACAGGCATGACTTGATGCGTAGGCTTTTACTAAGGGTGTCGGTGTGACAATCTCTCTTGTCCGTATCATTTTTTAAACTTCATCAATACTGATGTATTCAAATTCGGATAGAAATTTTAATTTAGTGAACTATAGCACCAAGGAAACTTATCATCAAGTCCTCATTATATGCGCACTAAAAAGAATATCTGTATTTCTTTTTGTGCACTCCAATGCTATTTTTTGAAGAACGTATTTCAAGCATAGTGGGGTATTTTTCAACTTGTTTGAAGGGCAATTTTAAGTGAATTGCAGGTAAGGACTCGCTAATTCCTTTCTACAATTACATTCGACATTACAAATTCTCAAAATGCTCAACGATGTCAATACATTTTTATACTCGAACAAATATGTACTTTTGATTTTGAAGACTTGATTTGAACTGGTCGCCGTCTTCACTCAGCTCTCGTGCCACCGATAAAGTTAAACCTAATTTTCTTATGAATGAAAAACGATATTTGCATATGTTAGTCGCTAATGTTGTTCATTTTGGTCACTTTTCGTCGTTTTTTGATTAGCAAAGGTAATGAAAATGCTTGGAGATTTTATTTTTAAATAAATAACTCCCAGATGCCGACTACTAATAATTTCTGACTTTTGGTAGAGCCTCACTAAAAACCCTAGCATCTAGTTACTAGATACTCAATCGGGGAATAACAAATTTTGCCTGGAAAGAGAAGAGGAACCCCTACCACAGCTGCTGAAAGTGGCTGCTTGTCTTCATACCACTTTCTTCAGGCGACATCGATTTCCTCTACAGTCATTGGAATTGGCCGACATTTCAGGACTGGTTGGTAATGAATTTGAGGTACTTTTGACAGATGGACCGTTTGATGGATGAATGTACTTCTACTCTGAAATCGCCTCTCAGTCTTTATCTTCTGGCTCGCAATCGGATTCGCAATTGCCTGAGAGGAATAAAATTTCTAGAAGAAGGTGTCTGCTCTTGAACGACCCAGAAAATTGGCCGATTTCGTGACTTCCAATGTACCTGAACACATGAAGAGGATTGGAGTCCCCCTATGTAGCTTCGGAGGCAAGAAGATGGTTAAAACCCTCCTAAATCATTAAGCTGCCTGATTCGGAAGATGATGTTTGGGTCGCAAACGCTCCTCAGGTTTCAGTTGTTCATTTTCTTATGGACTTTCTTTGCTCCGGAGTAAACACCACAAGTGACGAAGCTTTTATGATAAAAGCCCAGGTGGCCTTGATCCAACACCTTCGAAGGTTTGGTCTTGTTCTTAGTATGATATTTTTTAACTGATTTAGCGATGTAATAATTTTGAAATACTACTATTTTGGTGTACATTTATGGGTGGATTCAGAAACTTGTCTAATTGGTGTGTCTCAAATTACTCCGGTTTGCTTGTAAGGACTACAATAAAGCAAAAAATGTTCGATTAATGGCTACACTCAGATTCTCTTTAAGATAGATTTACTACCCTTTGTGGAAGACGTGTGCACCTGACCGATGATGAGAATGAAGGTTTAGTTAGGTCGGGTGATTATTATTAAGACACGCTTCTAGAACACTTTTGCCAGTGGAGAAAAACTGCCGCCAGATCGAAAAGGAAGCTCTAGCTATAATATTTGGTGTAAAGTAGTTCCATTAGTTTCTCTAAGGAAGACATTTTGAACTTTTAACTGACCATAAACCTCTTTTATCCATCTTTGGTTCAGAAAAGTGTGTTCCAATTCATTCGGCGAGCAGTCTAAAAGATGGGCAACCATTCTATTAGGTTATGACTTCGAGGTAAATTCTGCAAAACTAGGGACTTCAGGGACGTTGATGGTTTACCGAGGCTAATTAATGGAAACAGCCCTCCATTACGACTGCCGAGAAGGGTACACTTCAAGGTTTAGCCGAAACAATACGCCATACGCCTATTACCTTAATGGAGATACAAAAGACCACATCAGAGGACAGGGTTCCTAAAAAAGCAAAGCAGTTTACCTGCTCTAGATGGATAAAGATCCCACCTCAAGGAGAATTATCAGAGTTGTATCATCGACGCAATATCTTATCAGTTGCAAACGCTTGCTTAATGTTTGAAGATATTAGTCGTCATTCATTCAAGATTGCGCCAAGCAGATTCTTCGACAGTTCGCGCTCTGGACACCCTGGTATATCGCGGATGAAATCGCTTTCGCGCTGATACGTTTTTTGGCCAGAGTTAGATAAGGATATCCAGAAAATGATAAGAGAATGTGGCAGATGCCAACAGGCGCCTTGGCCTTCAACCAAATCATTGTGGACTAATAAATGAAATCTGGTAATTAGTCACTGTCGATACCCACTCAAAGTGGACAGAGATCGTTCCATTAAAACAAGCAACCACTGGCGCTACCATGACTTCGCTAGATCGAATCTTCGTGACACATGGACTTTCAGAAACAATTGTGTCTGACATAGAATGCAATTCACGTCAGCTCAATTGGAATAATTTTGCAAAGATAGATGCATTGAGCACTTACGTATACCACCTTACCACCCTCAATCAAATGGACACGCAGAACGCTTCGTCGACACCCTAAAGCGACAAGCTTCTACAACGTCTCCTGTAGGCTTACCGATCAACTCCGCTTCCAACCGTTAGGGGAAAATATCCGGCGGAAATGCTTATGGATTGAAAACTTCAAACTACTCATTCGGCTATGTTACCTGGGATAAGCGTTCCCCTAACAAAAAAGCTTTAGGGAATGTTTAGTGTTTGAGATCGTGTGTATGCGCACAATTTTCGGATTGGCCATAGATGAACACCGGCAGTAATTAAATGTCGGGAAGGGAAGGCATTTTGCAAGGTGGATGCAGACGGCGAAAAAGTAGACAAGACACAAAAACCACTTATAACCACGACACCAGATTTCCTCAGACTCCATCTCCACCCCACCCCTGTTCCTGTTGTTAGATACAACAGGGGAGGAGTGCCGTAACTCACTATTTCCATCTGACTTGTGCCACATCCCTTTGCATTACAACTTATATTGGCCAATTGCAAACTTCGGTGACTCCAATTTAAGGTACGCTTTATGGACATAAATATTCCAAATTTCCAATAAGGATTGCAATATATTCAAATCGTCATCACGGAAGACTTAAATTCACAAAACCGGCATAGCTATGGTTCTGATTTTGTTTATAATAGAAAGTCTACAGGAATCTCCTAAAAAATATGGTTTGTCAGATGTTTCCACAAATACAAATAATGTTTCCCATGGGCAAAACACTTTACGATTATAATTGGGCCACTTCCTTGGTCTCGCTACATAAAGCGAAAAAACCAAAAATCAAAATGTCTAATGTCTCTCTCTCTTGCACCTAAATCATTATCTCATGTTTCGGGGGATGGTGAAAAGGATCTGATTCAAGGAACCTCAAATTTTTCTTAATTTTGAAATGCTATCATAAACTTCCATTCTTGAGGTGGTCTTGACATTAGAATGCTTTTAGTATGTCAAAAAGACCAACGGAGCAATGAATTATCGAATTTCAAAGTTCTCCGATATATTCCACATCGATAACTTTGCGATTAATGAGAATTCCCCACTTTTCAATATCTATTACGAGGTCGAAGTGCTGCTAAGAGGAACTACTACAGCTCAAGAATTTTTGCCTCATATAATACCTACTCTATTTGTTAATGTTTTGCTTGGAGGGTGCATATTAATTGAATTGCGTGACAAACCCCCTCATTCTGCGTGCTAACTGAGGAGGTATGTTGAGCATATTTGAGACCCATCTAGTAATACTTGCAATTACACAATGAAATACTCCAGAAACGCTCTAAGGCACACGAGTGTACAGAACGCCAACTGAACCTCGACTTGAATAAGCTACACAATAGGTGGCGAATGCCAACCCACTGTTATTCAATCTGAAACTCAACAAACTCGAATAGATATGTACATTCTATTGCTTATCGATTGCTGCGTGTTTGTTTTAACAATTTTTAAAGCAAGGTTTATAGTGAATATCCCCACTGTTTGCTCATTCCTTCAGTCTTTATCATTAAATTATAACGTCTTTTTCATGTTGTGGGTTGATCTATTTAGGAGAGTATGAACAATAGGAAACAGAACTAGTATGGAGCTACTACAGGTTTACTCATTTGTGGTGGTAACTTGCTCTCTTTTAATCCAACAAAATTCGAAATGCTTTTATGCAATATGGGGTTTTTTCCTTGTATTAAATACATTTTCTACAAATATGGGACGTCCGTTTATAATGTGACCAATTCCAGTCACTGATATCCCTGGCCAATCAGAATGGTTCGTCCACCACCATCATCATCAGAGAATCGACTGGTTTCTGGTTCGTGTTTGGTTGTTAGAGTTGGCACAGCACCTTGAGTCACTTCTACTAACCGAATGAGCTAAACTAAGTAATTCATCATCGGCACCGCCAAGTCGGCATGACGATCAAACGTGTCAGTCAAATCAGGGCTAGTCTATCAATCACACCAACATGTTTATCCAATCAACTTTCTGATTTAAGCACCTCGTCTCAACTGGAACACATATGCGGAGATATGAAGTAACGCGCATGGTAATAGCAATTCGACGAAAACAAGCAGCAAATCCCACTAAAGCTACGGCCGGCTGGTTCAGGTCAAGCAAGCACAACTCAAATGAAAACACTGAGTGGCACCAACTTTTCGTACAAATCCCAATACAACGGAGAGAGTGCCTTACCAGGCAGTGGTCAGACAGAAGAAACCTACTTGGGGACGATCTTTAAAAGCACCACTACTAGCTGCCTCTATCCACTGAACAGATTCGCAGTGTGTTTGGCCACATGGCGAAGCCTAGTTCCATGGATCAGATATATTATCCAAGTCAGTATATATGCGGTGTGATGTCAAAGTAAAGGTCAAAAAGGATTTTGCTTCTTCAACCAGTCTATCTCTTTAAGATTCGGTTCTAGTCCTCATCTTCCGCGTGTTCCAATCTCGCTCAAAGACACTCCAACGCGTCAACGCGTCTTTCAATTCATTCAGCAAATACACATACAATTCCTAATCCGTATGCATCGAAAAATGGCATCAGAGACGATGGTTCATGGGATATTTCAAGTTCATTTGCACCCAGCGTTGTTGGGGCCTTAAGAATACGCACGCATGGGACCGTTCCAGATGTTTTGAGGTAGCGGGAAAATTCTGGGTTGACGCCTGCAGGATCATAGTGGTTTCAACGCCTTTTACGAGTATTCAGCCCCTACTTTGGTTAATTAATCTCTGAAATTAGTATATTTATAAATTTTAAAAGGCCATTTAAAAGAGATTAGTTTAATTGTACGAAAATTTGGCGGTTTTGGTGCTGAAGGTATTTCCGTAGCATTTTTTCAACGCAACAAACATTCAAACACCACTCATAATATTATCTTAACGGTAATGCATCTCTGATCCTTCTATAGTGCAATATTTTGTGAACATAAGTCCGATTTTTCTGACAAACTTCTTTCTTAAAACTGTGACTGAAATTACGTGAAAGCAATCATTACACTTAAATGGTCGCAATTCATTTGGTAGACTAAACAGGTTTCGCGCTTGGTGTGTTCCGCATCAAAATAACAAAAAGTAAACCCATTACCACGAATTGACTATATTTATTTGCGTTACTAAAATGGGCATGAGCAGCAGTCGATGAAGTTTGGCATTAGCAAGCAGAGGTGTATTACTTTAGTAGACCTCGGAATATTCGAAACGATGTGATGACCTTCTACCACCAAAAATCATCACTTTAGTGTGCAATAAGGGACCTGATGCACTTTGAGGCAATTAGAAAGCTTTGCTTTTCAACTGACTAATGGACGCACTTGGAGCAATCGTATGACCCCATCCACTTAAAATACATAACCGTTCGTTTTGAATAGAAATGCTTGGATTTGGCTAAAACGTTTGCCAATTTTAGATCCGCAATTCATTCGATTTATGAAATTGGAAACATTTATGTACTTTGTTACTCAAGTTACCGAAAATTCGATTTTAAATTAAATACCGTTTCAACCAAACTGGTCTTTTCAATTGGAAGGCCACGCACATGGCAGAGAAACATATTTCAACGCAAGGGGTTTAATGTAACACTGCTAACCCGTGCCCGTTTAATTCGCCATGATTATTTGTAGTCAGCGAATGCAGCGTGAGATAAGATCGATCAGGGGTCGGGTGAAACTATGACTTGACTCTCAAAATATTCCACCCTTACTAAAGGGCAGCTCGATTCTGTCGACAGCAGAAACCAAACTCGTATCCATCGACCACGATGATTATGCTGTGAATACGAAACGACTGGTTGGATAGATGCGAGACTATTTAAGTGACCATGAAAGGCTGGGATATAGATGGAACAAGAATCCTATTTAGAGACAGATCAAATCAGAGGAACGCAGTATTTGCCGTGTCGAATCGCGAAGTCCCATGGCCTGAACACGTGCCCCAACACTGGGGAAAGTACAGCGTGAGGGAACGTCACCACCACAGTGAATCTGATGATGAAGAGTTTGATGAGCACAGTGGAGACAACGTTCGTTCCGGAATGACGTGCAGAGAATAGCGTTTCAATGTTTTTCAGAACTTGTTTAAGGTGTTTAAAATACCATGTGTATGTGAATGTATGCTCCCACATAAGTTGAGGCTTTTCAAACGGACACTGGTGAGACGAACCTACATGAAATATAGAAGGTTCGGTTTGTCTCAGGACAATGTGAGGCTATCTTAGCACTGAAAATAATCGGAGAGCATGAGCCAGGATTGATGATTGCTCTCCTACAGGAAAATGTTTTAAAGAACATTCACAGAGAAGCTGGTAGAGAG
>JAUOZQ010000572.1:0-31113 GCA_030710315.1 Anomotaenia brevis
TGAAATTCACCTAAGGCGCTGTCATTTTACTAAATTGGTAGCCGTGGGCTCATTTTCAGATTATTTTCGAGCATAATTTATTTCTCCTTTACTTTTAGTTAGGTGGTTTTAAGTGGTTTTTAAGAGTATAGTTTAAGTGGTTTTATAATAAAATATGTTTTATAGACCTGGTAACTAAACAGAATTGGCAGACATAATTATACCAACTGCACCTTCCATATAACCCATTAGACATGTTTAGCTAAAATTTATAAAATCATATCACGTTTATATTAATGATTTAAGCGACATGTTAGCGATAAAACTTGTAGCCTATTGTGAAGCATAACCCACTAAATCCATCATTTATTTGTCTTGTTTTGGAGAATACAAATGAGAAAAGACTAAATTTTAATTCCTAAGTATGTCCGCATTGTTCGAAAATTTAATAACATCGTTTTTATTTTCTATTAATAGGGTAGTTAATTTTGGGGCTAGGTAATGCATTTACGTACAAGTATTCTTAATGGTGCTTTGATCATAAAGGTTTAGTGTAGAAGAGTTTACGAGATGCTGCTTTCGTCTTGAAAAAAGCTTTATTTTATTTTACCTCGATAGATGTCGTTTTTTGATAAATTTTGCCACTAAGACAAGTTATTTTGGTTAGAAAACTTGTTAAATCGAATGTAAATCTCATTGATTTTAAGCAAAATGTTAGTGTAAATATCAAGGATAGACAAAGAATTTGAAATTTAAAAATTTCTAATGTCTTTATGGGTTAAAGAAGACTCAAATTGCAATCGTCTAAAAGTTTTAGTATTCAACAGAGAGCTTTTATAAAATCATATCAATTTCAATCCATGGGCTATTGCAAATGCCGAATTCGGCTAATTTAAATAACATTTATAATAGATATTCATAAATATAAATCTTAATGTCTGTTTCGGTTAAGCATGATCTATAAATTAATTTAATAATGATAAATGTGGTACTCTATGACTATGATAGCAGTGGCATTTTTAGCATTTGCTGGCCATTGTATATAAAAATATTTTCTCAGTATCAAAGACAATTAAGAGGTTTTTGCTTTTATTAACCAATCAAATGATGTATTATTCAATAATTTGTTGATTAACTGTCATTAATTGGTAAACGCTTGTTGGCGACAATTGGTAATGTTGTTAAACTTCAGATGCTTTATGAAAATCACTTGCCAAAAGTAATACTTAGGCTGTTGTATTTTGTTTAAAAATAAATTTTTAAGTTGCTTCCAAAGTGTATTTTTATTTGCCCATTAGTTTGTCAGTCGCCAATTAAAAGTATCGATAATGCATTTCTAAGTCATGTTTTATAATGATTGCTGTTAAAATAGAATTGTCGAATACAGCAAAATGTCCAAAATTATGCACATATTTTACCTTTTTGTCGCACCATTTACCATCAATTTAAATTACTGTAGACTTTATTGATATCAATTTATTTGCACATCGCTTTTGACCAGAACAAAACTAACAATAAGTAGGACGAAAACAGTATCTTGGAAGCTTTTGTACACCAAACACCACTATGATTTGTTTAAATAAATTTCCATAAAACGTATGTTCTTGCTCATTAGTTAACGGCTCAATTAATGGCAGATAAAATCAATGATTCATTTTAAATTGTTTTAAACATGACAAATGAAACGATTGATTAGGTGGGTTATCCTTCTCAACAGGGCCACGAGGTTTACTGTTAACACAAGTGTATATAATAAATTTGCTTTGGTTTACCAAAAATTTATTTAAGTAAAGCAAAAATAGACTTTTTTCAAAAAAACTTATTATCAAGCGGTAAACAGATCTTCATTCCGATGAATTGGATGTTTTTAGATTCTTTTCAACAAATTTTTAGCAATTTAATATATGGAATATCGTAAAATACCAAGTAATAAAATTTATTTTTATTAAAAAGTGAAAAATTAGAATCTGGAGCAATGTTTCCTAGGTGCATCGTTGAGAGGCTTTCAGGTTAGCTTTCGATAGATAATCTTCATCAAAGAGCGTTTTTACCAGTATTATTACTAATCAAGCCAACGAATACAATGTGATCAAAAATCGGAAGCCAGAAAGGCACTAATAGCCGTGTTTTATTATTTTTGAAGTAAAAAATATATTTCAGATTTAAGCAAATGTTGTATCAAGACTTCATATTTGTTGGTTGTGATTATTCAAGTAGACATATGTATGTGCCTAAACCGATCTGGGTATTAAGTTGAGATAATTGTATCTGAAGGTGTATGAAGTTACCTTTTATGTTAATGTAGGTGGTTGAGACATCGAGGAACATTAACGCCGCTGAGCTTAAAGTAAAAAGGACATGTGCGCCAACGATTGGGACTAAGTTTGTGTTTGAATTGGGCAAATTCAAAGTGTGTTTGACTGTGTCTGGGCTTCTGGGTAGGAATTGATAATATTATCTGAACATGGCTTATCATTAACCTACAAAGGTGACAGCAAATATGTTTAAAAGCCAAAGCTCGCCTTCGGAAGCACTTATCATTGTGTTTCAAAAGAAGCAAACTATGTATAGCATTAAGACGTTGTGTTAACAGAAGTCACTATTAATGCGAAGCACAATAGTTGGCCTTGAACACACGAAGGAGATAACTATTATTTAAACTAGTAAAAGGAACTAAATTAAAAATCTTCAAACAAATTACATTTTAAAATTATGACACGATGATATATAATTTTAGGACTTGGTTGTGTTAATGGTGGTAAGTTTTTACGGACTCCGTAGTAAAATCTACCATTTAGTGGAAATAACTGCCTGATCACTCATCACAATAACAGAGCTTAGCAAAACCAATAATGTCACCTGTCTTCGTTGATTCCATTAATTAGTTCATTTTTTTCAATTTTGGTGTAGTGGAAATTCCTAATTACTAATAATAATAAACTATAATTTGAGGTGCAAGGCTTGGTAAGTCTTTTTGTTAATACCTTAATAAACACTACAATTTATTGCGCATAATGGCCTGATCAGTCATGCTAATAGCAGAATCCAGTAACAGTAGTAATAAGCACGGATTTGAAAGCGCCAGACAAAAAAAGCATTTTTACTGATAAATTAAGTGCAAAATGTTCAAATGGTTTTTGGATGGTTTTATTTATTAGGTGACAAACAATACATTATCAAGAGTTTGTCCTTATTACATTTTGGAGTTCGTTTTTAATTAATTTATAATTTTATATAATATACACACAAGGGGAAATGCTTAAATATTTTTTGCATCAATATTATATCACATTTTGGATGAAGGCAACCCCAAATGTTTAATCTAGATAACGCATTCAACTACCTAAAATAAATGTATGCTTATCCCTAAAAAGAAGCACTAATATTTAAAAAAATGATCATTTTATAAGTCATCAGTTTTTGCTGACCTGTTTTAAGCAGGAATTTTGAAAATATTATTTTTAAAATGAATTACAATAACATTGTAATACGAGTCTAATTCCAACGTGTTATAAATTTGTATTTGTTTAATATGTTTATTTATTTTTCAACTTCGAAATTACAAAGCAAAATTAAACCAACAAATGCTCCTTATTATAGCATTAAAATGCTTAATAAATAGATGTTGGATTGATTTTGTTTGCTGTTTGCCAGTGTAAAGGCATTTAAACTTAAAACTGCAATTTAAATAAGAGGTTTTAAGTCGTATACATTCAACTCCTATAAAGATTTTTTGCAAAATATTTGACAAGAAACAATGCACAGATTAAATTTATATCATCATCTGCTGCCGTATAACTTAAAATTGTTTAAGACTGAAAAATGGTTAAATAATGCATAATAAATGAAGTTTGTGACTGAATATAGCAAAATTAATCTCATAAATTACTGCAGTTTGATGACTATACATATATTAAGAATTATTTTATATAGCATAATAACGTTAATCTTCTAAATGGAGTAAAGCTAGGCCACTACTTTTCAGTTTGTCAAAAATATTCGTTGGATAAAATTTGCACGTTGAATATCCTATTTAATGCATTTTGGATCAACTTTATACTGTTTTGTCATTTTGACGATCCTTGCAAAAAAGAATGTGGCAATGGAATAGGTTGCGTTTGACAAAAATCTATCGGAATAATTGCGATTTTTATGGCCATATTTATTACAAGTCAACCAAATAATGGCACCGTCTTTATATTTTAAACATGTGATTTTAAACTTCGGTACTAAATACAAAGAAAAAATATATCAATTAAAAACATAATCAAATAAGTAAATTAGTAAATAGAAATTAATTACGTCAACATAATATTACTTTTAGAAAATGGCGGTGGTAAGTTATTTGAAGCACTAACTCAAAAATTATAATCGTTTAATCATATTTTTAACAGATGAAAAAACGCACACATATATATACTTATATATTTAATTTAAAAACGGAAGCATGCAATTAATTTAATGCGTTAAAAATAATACGAATTTTATGATTTGGAGGTGGTATGCGATTTACATAATTTCACTTTAAGCATTAAGTGAAAAACTGAATGCTTCCAGTATTACTTTTAAACAATTTAATGGCTGAATGGGTCAGTAACAAATGCTACTGAAAAAATCCATATATATAAATGAATATAGATATTTCTTCAATCAGTATAGAATTTAACTGCGTCAACACAATGTTAATTTTAGGTGGTGGTGGTGCTGGTAAAAGTGAGTTGTGCTATTTTATTTGAAGCATTGAAGCATTACATGTATATATATATTTATATTAAGCTGAATGATAATTATAATGATTATTGTTGTTATCAAATGTATATTATATAATTTAAGTGGAAAATATCGTAAGTTTATTGTCCAATCCAGTTCGATTCCTTCAGTAATTATTTTTTGATAAAATGTTTTATCTCTGTTTTTTATATCTAATAAACATTAGTAGGTCACTAAAGAAAATTAAACAATAAAAAATCCAAATTTACTCCAAACAAATATTTTTTATTTATTTTAGGGCTGCTTCGCTGTAAGTTTTTTTGTGCAATCCTGATGATTATTATGAAATGATCCCTAGAAACAAGATTGGCTAAATCAGTATTAGAAATACATGAAAGCTTGAGATAGGATACTACAACTTCAAGTGTGCAAAATGCACAATGGAATGTGTGTGATTTGGCCTAATGGAATCTAAAAAGCGCACTTGTTCCTACCATTATAAGACTAAAAATGTTTTATCATCTCTCATTCAAACTGCTTCTCGTGAAAATTGAATACAATTATTAAATTTTAATCTTAACAAATTAATAAGGTAAAAGGGGCCAAAAACTATTTAAAAAATCAAAATCAGATGACTTAGCAACTTAAATAGTTGTGTTTGATACATTATTTCATAAAAAACGGTAATACCAGTAATTTTGCATGTCGATACTCTTTGGCATAACAAAGATTGTAATCATATTGGCTGCCGAAGCAAACAATAAAGCGTGAATCTCAGCAAATCACGGCTTTGCCTATGCACACCTCCTTGGACAAACTGCCGTTAAAAAAGAGGTGCAATATGGTGTACCTAAATATGGTTGAGATTTTTACAATTCCATGGATTTAGGGAGCAAACAAATTATGAGATAAGCATTTATAATAGTAGGCAAATTGGGAGATAATATGGCGTGAACCATAATCAGCTGTCGGTAGAGGCCAGGCACAGACATCACCAGTGCTTTAAAATTGTTTGAAAAGGTCCTCTTGATGTGCCTCTAGTTTCCAACACAAATGTTTTACGAATGGTCCTTTTTATGGTTTTTAAGAGGGATTTATTTATTTGTTTATTTTAGCCTCGAGTGATACTACAGAACAAACTACGACAAGTCAAGAGGAGTCCCATAGTCTAAGATCTGTCAGAGTTGTCATAAAGTTGATATATATAGTATAATTAAACACCATAAATAAATTTATGAATGGTCTTCCAATTAGTACTCAAAACGGTGCATAAAATTTTCAAGACGACGATTATGTTAATCAGGATATGGCGTAAGTCAATCGGAAACCAACAGTTACTCAATTTGTGCTTTCGTGTAAAGTGAATTTTACCACTTTAGAAGTCCTTTCTCATTCAAGATGAAGAACGAAACAAATCCAGTCAAAGTGGAGGGCAAAGTGGCAGAAGTTTGGTAAATCCGAACAAAAATTCCCTCTGCCACTTCTTACTACCACTAATTTATTGTTGGATGTTCTACTGAAATCGGCTAGGCCTTTTGCAATGCCTTGAAACAGCTCAGTTCATAATAACCGAATTGGTGGATATGAACCCGAAATACACACGGCAGCTTCGATAGATCTCAAAAGTGGCTCATTTTCATGGTTTAGATATTTAAACAGAGACTTGACTTTATTGACAATTGAATGTACATCATCTTCATCACCATCGGCAACAACACTATTTCGGTTGACTAATTATAAATAAATGAATAAATTATAATGTATTTTGAAAGTTCATTTGACCAGAGTTCTGAGGACAACGGTGCCCTTTAATTCACACAACCAAGAACGAATTTCGATTCCAGTGCAACTAGTGGCCTCGCAAGTGGTGTGGTTCAACGAATTGACGACGTAACAAACCCGCCTCAATCTGGTGGGGTTGAAGGCGGTGGTAAAACTGGTGACGTCGTAGGAACGAGAAAACTGGTGAAATCACATTTCTAAAAGAGTCCTCCTTGATTGGGTAATAGCTTAATTCCTCTTTCTTGTTTTCATTCTCCTCTTCATTATTCAAAAATGGAAGCATTTTAGGGATTCGTAATAAGTGAACAGGTGAGGTGATCTAAAAACACATCAGGAATTAAGAGGAATTACTAGTAAATGCTGAAATTACAACTAAATACCGATTCTCTAAAATCCTTAAGGGCAACTCCCGTCTGAGTTAATTTTGTAACAAAGTGCGTCTATATTAGTTCACTTTCTCACATGTTCCAACCACCTCAAACAACTTTTCGGTTCATTTAGGCAATTTTTGTAGGATTCTAAATTACTTTTGTTAAATATAACAAATTTTACTGAATTAAAGATATTGTATTTAGCTCTGGAAGTTCAGTTTGAAAATTTGAAAAGAATTACACAATTTTAAATACAAAAAACCAAAAAATGACATTTCTCGGAATCATGGGAGGTGTGTCGAAAAATACAGCCGTACTTTTGAGTTTTTATTGCCAAACATAAACGTGCAACATGCAAAATTTCTAAAAACTGCATAAAACATTGCAAAGAATTCAGTTTATTGGAAGGACATCATCTTGAAATAAACATCCTCAGAGTATTATTTTAGCTACAAAAAGTCAATTTTGGCTAAACAATGGTTAAACGAGATTTGTTAATTATTGCTAGTTGACATAGACTTTTAAAATAACATAGCATATTTCTGCATCGTGGATGATTATAGGTATGTAGCGCGTTTATCAACTTGATTTACGCCGTCCAATAGGAACGACCCACGCATGTCTATCAACGCAATTACGGCTACCCAATTAGAACAAGCCAAGGATCCGCTCTACCAATCAACGACGAGTCAGCCTTAACCGAAATAAGTTAACTATAAATAAGGCAACGACCGGCGTGCTAAGACACACCGCCGTTCTACGGCGTGCTGTCAACACCGTTCCGCTGCCCTACGCTAGTCCTCTTCCTAGCAAATATACTCATTACAACGCAGCGTAATGACGTGGTTCTTTCTCTCTCGGGTTGGAGATTATTGTAGTAGGCACTAAACCACTACAGGTATGAAATGTTGTCGTCTTCAAATATAGTCCTGCAATACAGCTTGTGAATGTCGGTATAATTAATTGCAAATTAAGCAAGTACTTTAAATTAATCTGAGGTTAAATATTTCGAGTACTTTATCGCCAAAATTACGGAACATCAAGAACACACGACACTATAAATTTATATTATTTCATTAATTGTCTCTTAAATTTATTACGGTGACTGTCATCAAAGATTGACATCAATTTAGCGGACATAAATACTATAAAGTCTTCTTTTATTTAGGTGACAACTTTGGGTTATTACTTGCTTATATATAAATAACGCACAGGTAAAGTATTTAAATATCTAGAACAGCGACTGAGGATGGGTATGCATTATAAACCGTTACTAATCTCACGATGGACATAGTCCATATCTACGCCAAGCTGTTTTGGAGTAATGGTACTGTCCGCTGCACATCCCTCACATTCCTCGCTTTTTCTCATACTATCGGAAAATTAGAATTTATTTAACGAGTTTTGACGAAAATAAAGATTTGTATTGAAAATTGCACTCAAAATATTGTAATCGTATTGCTAACTTCAATTCAAAGCTTAGTAAAAAAATAAAAAAATAACCTTAGTTTTGTAAAACTCAAGGCCGTGGATAGAAATAAAAACTAATGAGGTTGCCTATATACTCTCAATTAATTGCATATTCACAAATATTAGTAGTGATTAATAATTTGACTTGGTTTAATATTTTGCGTGCAAAAAAAGAAAAATTTCTCCTAAACGAAAATAGAATTACATGATTTTTAAATTTCCTAAGGACAAAATCAATTAGATTTAAAGTTCAAGGGAATTTAAACGAACCTTTGCACAATATATTCCGTCAATTAATAACATTTTTAATTTAAATCATATGATTTCATAAAAACACAGAGATAGCTAGGTGGGTTACATTCGGAGATCATTGTGCGACGGTTCTGCCTTCGTGTGGGCCTCTTTTGGTGGTATCAGTCACTGTAAAGTGAACGAACTAAGAGACGTTGGCAACAGTTCCGCGCTGAGTTTTCTCTTCTTGGTAAGGACGGCTACCATCCTTGGAATCAGGTTGTCGGGAGGAGAAAGGGCTATCGACTCCGTAAAGCACCACGACGCCTCTTGTGGTGTCCAGAATGCTCATGTCGGACGCTCCTGTCGGCCCTTGAAAATCCGAAGGAGGCATTGTTAGTTTCGTAGCAGGCCGCACCATATCCGCATCAGATCTCTCACTCATCCCCTTTATATTGCTTCGGGGCATATAACCGGTTGAGTTTGCTAGCCATGTGGAATCCATTATAAAACACGAGAAAATGAATTTAAATTTCCTAAAAAGTATTTTAGTGTTTATTTGTAGTGTGTGCATTTCATATGCAAAATTGTTTGACGATTTTGAAAATTTAATTCGTATGCTAAAATATAATAGTCCTTATTGCTAACTTTGCGATTGAAAGCCTAATAATATTTCAAAGGCTTTAGTCTCAATTCTGGAAAGAAGTCAGGAACATGGGTTGATAAAATCAAAATTATATTTAGATATTATATTATATTTATATAAAATTGTATTTATAATTAGATAAAAGATTTAACGGCAACTGCTATTGTTAAATAAGACAATTCGACAAACAAGTACTTTTATTCATGATGTTTACCTTTGGTGACAGTTATCATAATAAATTTAAAGAAACAAAAAATGCTAATTTTATTTTCATGTGTGTTTAAAGGTTCGTGATTGTGGCAATAAAGTTCTCGAAATATTTAACCCCAGAGTAATTTAAAGTACATGCTCATAATGAACTTCACAAGCCGTTTTTCAGGTCCACATTTAAAGACGAAATCACATCATGTTGATGCACCTTCCATCATCCACGATGCTAAATAGCTAGAACTACTAAATGCTATTTATTACTAGGTATGTAAATAATAAGTAACAAATCTAGTGTAAACATAATTTAGCAAAAATTGGCTTGTTGACCTTGAAACAATAATCTGCTAAATTTCATTGAGACAGAAAGTCCGAGTCAAGGGTTTATTTCAGATAATTAACATAGTAACCGATGTAAATTTTGCTCCAACAAAAGCCATCTGTATGATGCAGCAAACTAGATCAGATTCGTTTGCACCAAGGTTTAGTGATATAAAATGTCATAAATTATTTGAAGTACCTATATTTAAATAGCAAAATTATTTGAAGTTCCGATTATCATAGACAAGCCGTCGTACATTTGATAAGTCCTTCAAACACTTATTTATTCTTACTTCCTCGTTGTTTAAAATGCCGACACTAAAACCACTTATAACGCATATATAAATTGATATCTATTATTCCTTAATGAATAACGTATTCGTTGCCAATCCAAAGTTTTTATTTTGAACCTATTTTAATTAATATTCTTGACATATAGTAGTTTAATTTAACGATCTTGGCTATGCTGAGCTTATGTAAAAGCCTTTCAAATTAAAAACAGAGTTGACGCAAGTGATGAAGAAATATTAATGGAAACTTTTGTGTACAAATAAAAATTTCATGATAAATTTAATACGATAAAATTCAGTAATTCGGTATTTTAGTAGTCGATTAGTGGTAAATGAGCGAATAGAAAGCTGACCGCAGTCATAATGAACAAAAGTGTTTGGAAAATAAGGTAATAATGCCAAACAAAAAAATTAAAAAAACTCATTGCAATTGCTCTTGACTAAAATTTTGATAAAAAAGGACAATTTCGGATGAAACAGAGGCAACTTGCAGAGAATGCAGAAGGTTTTAACCAACGAGTCTGGGGTCATCACACAACGGTTCGTGAGCAAATCCGTCACACGATTTATGCACAAAAATGAAGTAAAAGACAAATTTCTATCTCGATTGTTCTTCAATCATCGAGGTGGAGTAAATCTTAAAGTGTTTTCAGGTAGCGTTAAAAGTCACCTCATATTTCCGCCAAATAGATTAAAGAAAAAATGTCCCACCATAGAGTTGTGTTTGAAAACATGACGAAGTTTGTCTCCGACCGCGATGACAAGCACTGGATTCGCGTTCTTCAACACCGTTTGTTGCTAATTCGCAGGTACGTTTGGGTCCGTTTCCAAAGACATCCATGTTACAGGTACAGTCGAATACACCCACAACGGATATCATTCAAGCCGCAAAGCTGTTCAGCATAACATAGTGCTTCAGTGCGACAAAAATCTTAAACTAACAACCGACTGTAAGAAAAGCAGATTTGCGTTAATCTTCTGCAAAATTATGAGCCTTTTTTTAAATTTCCGCCTTCTTTATGCATGTTTAATTCGTTACTATGACGCCTTGCACTTTGTTGAATAAGCTTTGGAGTTACGACGCGTCCAGTCTCTTCTTGACGTTATCGAACCACAGCACTTCCGTACTTTACAATGGACTTAATCTCAAATTAAATAATCAATTATAACAAAACCATATTAACGTCAATTTTCAGCAAAATTGAATCAGACTTTTAAAATTTCCACTTTCCTTAATGCACAAACTCTAATATTGGGAAACACTCATTTTTCACTACAAATTGGAGTCAACAAATGTTTGCCCTAATATGCCATTTCGCAAGTCAGGGGTGTTGACTTACATAGTGAAATAATGTAGTGTTATAAATAGGGATACTATAACAGAGAGAGGGTTGAGAAATCGAGACTCTCCACGAGCTGAAACACAGTGCAACACAACCCTGAAGTTTTAACTGCCAGCATTCCGATTTTTTCATAGATCAATTAAAGTAAACCCTTGCTAGGAAGCCATATTTAAGGCAAAATAAGTCAGCTGAACCTTGAGATCGAAATTTAAATGATTTGCGTTTTCGTTGTTTTCAGTAGGAGGAATTAATTGATTGATAAAGCACATGCTATCTGCATAGCACAACATAACAATAGAAAGCTATATAATTCATATTTGATATCTTGTTCACAAAATTATGCATGATGCGTACAAAATAGTAAAAAAGTCTCACCTTTGAATGCAAGATCCTGTTGCCTGCAATAGACTCCTTGATGGTCCTGTTATTTGATGCTTTGTGCATACATTTCAAGCAGATTATATAAACATTCCAGAAAAGTAAAGAACATTAGGGTTAATTAAATACTGATTTTCGGTCTGTTGAAACCAACGATACCTCAAACAGGTCTCATTTTGCACTTTTGAAACCCTTACCTAATACATCGAAGATGGAATTAACGTTATTTCTATATCTTAAAGCCTCTCCATAGAAATACAAATCTTATTTTAAGAAAATCAGTATTCGTAGTTGTGTTGCAGTGCTAGATTAGCAAATTACAGGCTTCAGCTCGATAAACGTTTGCCAAAAATACCTTTAAAAATATCGTTTATTATTCATCTGTGTCTTTAGATGTTGGTAATATTCTATAAGTTGCCTGAAAACGACGTAGGTTGGATTGTCAGAATTTCGTCATTTTAACACAGGCCAATAGGTTATATATATATATATATCAGGGGAGATTTAATCAGGATAGTTTGGTAGGTGGGTAACATACTACCAAAGAGAAGTCGTTCTACATTTACCAAAACAACTGTATTCGTTGCTACTTTACACAGGTAAATTAGCCTCTTACAGTCCTATGTGCAAATATCTTATGGACTAATCACCTCAACAAATCAACATTTTTATGCTTTTATACCTCAAGAGGTTGACTGTGGTTTAAAGTGAGTAGTTACCACGCCGCCCGTTTGAAATCAGTATATTTAGAAGAACAGCTCGAAGAAAGACTAACATCGCCAGTGATTGGTACAAATTTCCAAGCCATACGAATACCATAGGCTATGCAAATGACAACGGTCACACGGCATCCAAAATAAATGCTAAGTAAGCCTGCTAATGACGGCAGACGACCCCATACCGTTACCGAATCGGGTCGCAAAGTCTGCTTTCCTGACTGATTGCAATATTGAAACACCAGTCCTCCTACTGCTCAATCATACTAACGTTTCCAGCAGAAGTTCAATCTACATGGCCAGGTTCCTCAAACCAAAGAAAATGAAGATTCCACATCTCCTCACCTACGCATTAACACTGCAAGTTCTCTACCCTAGTTCCATTTCCGAAGCGGCTGCAATATTCAACCATCTTCACGCCATGCTGTTTTGGAGTAATGGTACTATTCGCTGCACATCCCTCACATTCCTCGCTGTTTCTCTTCGGTGCAAGGTTAAGACACAGGTACTATCCAATCTAGACTGTCTTCTAACCTCTCAATTCCATACTTAACGGCATCTCTACCGGATCGATGACCCCAGTCTCCTCAACCGTCACACACATCGATCCACGATGCTCACACTCAACCAATCGTTGGCAACAGGCACCTTCCCAATGGCCCACTCACTGATCCTCGATGACCAATCGGACCCAATCGGACCAACGGACGTTAGCCTAATTGATCAACTCACAAACACCACGATTTTTCCTTTCTTTTCTTTTCTTTTTCTGCGTATTCTCCCGCTTTCCTTCGGCTCAGCCCCCACGAGCTAATCGTGCATTCTCCCGTCTTCTCCTGCACACTCGTTGCGGTCGCTCTCCAACCTCCCCTTCTCAACTGGCTGTTTATCGAGCGTTTCTTTTGCACGAACAAACGCTCTATGGAGAGTATTGTGGCGGCATGACGCCATTTACACCTAGTTACCGGACTGCCTTTGTGGCAAACCAGGTCCTCCGAGTCATTTCGATCATACGCTGCCAATAGACGTTCCAGTTCGCACACCTCCAAAGAACCCCTCTAAGAGCCCTTAAACATTTAAAACTTAGCGACTAAAACTTTTCTAGTATTCCAGTCTCGAAAAGCGATCGTACTTGATTTTGCCTTTGATTCCTCGTCAAAAAAGCAAGAATTTTATAGCATGGCACGTCCTTATATGAAGGTCGAATAGCTTGCCAAAATATGTGCTTTTAGGTTCCGAAAATAGCGGTAACGCATAATATTAATTAGTATGTAAGAATTTTTAGTAGTGCGGAGTTAGACATCGGTGATATCTTGTAATGTATTTACACATCAAATGAAACAATGGCTTCTTTTCATAATATAACTAATTATATAATATAATTAAGAATTATCAGTTCTACAAACTCGGGATATACGAGGTATACGGAAAAAATTTAAATTTAAAAAAGCAACTTGATATTCCGATCATTATTTAAAAATAAATTTGTTTAGATCTGTATTTATTTATTGATTTTTTAAATCTATTTGTTAAATAATTTTATGAAGAATACGAAGAATTAGGTCGATAAATTGAGAAATTTCCGAAAGAATAAGGAGAACAGCAGAAGCTAAGGCTAGGCTAGTGAGCATCTCCAAAACTCCTTTAAACAAACCACTAAAAATCATTTTCAAGGAAAAATTTGGAGTGTTTTCGGCTCAGCAAGCCTTACCAAACAGTGTGATAGTGAAAACGAGTTTGTAAACCCTAAACAAATTTGCAATCCATTTTTTGAAATTAGCTTGTTTAACTTAAAGTAACTAACGTTCAGAAGCCACGGACCTTGCGCTATGTTGAAATTAAGATATTTCTGGATTCAAATCTGAGTTATCTTACGGATTTACTTCTCTAACACAGTGTTCAGACAGTTTACAATGTTTACTAATTTGATAACTCAGTTTATACGTCCACATTTAAGGTGTCAATGCGTTATGTTTGGCACTGAGGCACCGTTCATACCTGAATGGATTATTAAGGAAAGTGTACAGAAAGCTGTAGGATACAGTGGATTGTCTTAAAATTACACACTGATCTCCATTGGTCATTTCAACATATCCCATAGGCTTAGCAAAACCACTGCACAACACAAAAGGAGAATTTAAAGAATGCAATTGAGAACAGTAATATTCATGAGCTCCTAGTTCGAGAGATATGCTACATGCCCTTTAGGATATGAAAAAATAGAATTTGGAAATGACATTGTAATATACTGCCTCCATTATTTAGTTGTGTTTATCAGAGCTTTGCTAGAGCAATGGTAGATAAGCTTCTAAAAATAGAAATATCTTTAACTTGAAGATTGAATTACACACTTTACCACCTGGGCATGCAAACAGAATAGCTGCAGCAGCATGACAACAGAATATTTATCGTCTCGATTTTACTAGAAAGCTATTGCTATTATTGTTCTTTTATGCTATTTTCACTTTTATCAATTAAGTTTTCAAATATTTCGCCGTATACATAAAGCGGTGAAAATGTTCTTAATGAAGTAGGCATAAGATGAAATTCGATTTAGTCATTCCTACTTCTGATGTTGCTAATGTTGAAGAGGGGATTCATGTCTTTGCTAGCCGTGTGCACTTCTTTGCAATGCTTCCTCTTTCGTTACGGTGTAAACTGTCGTAAAATTTTTACAATACGAAATCTGACTAAAATAAAGATTCCCTATAATATATAAATTAATATTGCCTTCTTTACCAGTATCCATTACTAGCGGGGAAGAACTCAGCATTAAAGAAAATGTATCAATTAGATTTCCTAATATAAATGGTTAAATTTGAGCAAATATCAGCATTGCATATATAGCATTGTGCATGATACTCAAGCAACGGGGTCTCTAGAGAGTTCTTATTTGATTGTAACTAAAGACGTATCTATTCATCACGTAAGATTTAAACGCAAATTGAGTTGCAAATCGGTTCTCCTTCCAAACAGAAATAATACTTTTAATTATTACGCTCGGATTCTTGAATGCACTGAGAAACATCTGAAGCAGAAAAGGTTACACTTAACCCTGGTTGCTTATCATGGTCATTGAAAAAATAATTTAGATTTTGGAAACGGAAAACAGCATTATAGAATAGGCATTCCTAACATGAATGTTGCAATCTTTGAGCGAAAACTGCAAGTATATAAGGGCGATTCATATCAGAGTAGGTTACAAGTATGCAAGCAGGGTACCTACTCACGTTGTCAGTGGTATGCGCCGTAGGCTGCTTTTCAGCAAACCACTACGAGTTTGTACTGGTTGAAAAAGGCATGTCAAAATATGGAGTTCTTCATCAATTTGATTCATTATGGAAATATGTTGCGACTTCGCAGATCATTATTCAGAGGCACTTGAAATCATGTTGCTTTTCTACGTGCATAAAGCCCTGCTTTGCCTCTGCATAAAGGAGGGGATAAGGCAACTACGATTTAACGCCAACACCTCCAATTGGTATGCGAAATGCTGGCCTGATAAGAGCGACGTCAAATGCACAATTATGCTGGGCAATATGATGTTCAGTGACTCTGACGATGCAATGGGACTGCGGTAAATACTCTAAATTAGGCCTCTGCCTATAATTTAAAAACTTTTTAATGAAAACCTATTTCGTGGTGACTTTAAAACTCACGCGTTGGTTAGAAGCCTTGTATCTAATCGTGACAGCTGGGCCTTTTCGGAGGAGCAACACGGAGATGTCATTCCTGCTGCTACTCTCGCTAATGCCGCTGCTAAGCCAAAAGAAGTAGTAATTCAGCAACCAGTGCTGTTGTTGGGTCATCGGTAGACTAAGAGATCTGAAAGTTCGTTTGCCCTATTTCTTTTATATCACTGCCTTTCAGTCTTGCAGTTAATAAGCCTGCCCTAAAGGTGGACGTGACACATCTCCTGTTCCACCTCAATGTGCAGTTTCAGAGATTTAAAACGCTTAGAATAACCGGAATACTTCCATTCGCTGTTATTCAATTCAAGGTGCCTCCTCTCCAAAATCCCAATCTGAAATCCCTGAAGGGCACACTTCTCTCCGGATTTCACGAGGCATTCAACTCGATCAACTTCATTTCTGATTAATTTGAAAAATAACTTTTACCTGCTACTTATATTGGGCATAAATAAATATAAGCACCACTTACCACTAAAGACTAAAATAACTTCTGTTTTTTTCTATTTTTGGTAAGGAAGGCAATTTGCAATAATGTAACGAATAAGTGGTCACTTTACTTTCTACAGGTTGGACCCAAATAAACAGTCCGATTATTAAATTATATTTTTCAGTTTCTAAATCAGGTAAGGACCGAATAAAGAACCATAACATATATATTTTCCAGCCTACATTTATAAAGTAATATTAACGCTGCTACTTTTATTGGTCTGCTTTAAGTGAGCTGCTTCACTATGCAGTAAAATTTGTGAGATTTTGCGTCAAACCTAGATGCTTTACAAATAATTGCAATCAAAAATGTGATGGCTCTCACTCGAATGCTCTAGAAGACTGTTGATAATTAACTAGGCACACTTCAGCTCAATATAAGTGAATCGAATATCTAATCATTAGGTGGGTAAATTATAACCTTAAATTCGTATGTTTTATGTGTTCGTAAGACAATTTATTGGACTAGAAAATGATTTCAAGCTACTCTCTATCAAAATAATAGTATCAATTAATTTTTAATGAAAAATTAAAATTTCAGAATAGCGTTAGCAATTGAAAAACAATTAATTATTTTTTAAATCTTTTGACAGAAAATACATCTTTTGCATTCTCAAATTTATGTTAAAATTAGTGTGAAAGTAAAATCACTTAATGATTGCTCAATATTCTTATAGGCACTGAATCACTGGCTTCAAATTATTAATAAAATAATGCCTCTCTAATATTTTTTAAAAATTCTTATTGTTAATAATATTATGAAAATGATGCACATTTGTTGCTGTTTTTCAATTTGCAACTTTGTATTCGACCCAATATTATTACCTCGGTGTTCGTGGAATTCTAACATGCACTTCTACCAGTGTGGTTTCGGTGATCATACGCATTTACGAATTGGACAGATGTATAATTGACAAACCCGATAAAATTTCATCTACTGGCTCTGAACGGACTTCAGATTTTTGTTTTTAACTAAAATTACTATACTGTAATGCGTATATGAAATACTTAACTTCATGATATGATATACTTAAGTTTAAACATTTATACTGGAAAATCTAATAGACACATTTTTGTTTAATGCCGGCATACTCGTGAAAGTATTGTTTTGATGCACAAGTGATAAAATGTGAATTCGATCTTCAAGTTAAAGATATTTCCACTTTTAGAAGCATATCTACAAATGCTCTAGCAAAGCTCTGATAAATACAACTAAATAATGGAGGCCGCATACTGGAATCTCGTTTCCTAATTGTAATTCTTCATTTCCTAAAGGACAACTAGCATATCTTTGAACTTAGCGCTTAGAAATATTACTGTTCTCAACTGCATTCTTTAAATTCTCGTTTTGTGTTTTGCAGTGGTTTTGCTAAGCCTATGGGACATTTGATGCAAAAGACCAGCATGGAGCTCAGTGTGGACAGCTTTATATACACTTTCCTAAGTAAACCATTCAAGTATGGACGGTGCGTCGGTGCCAAACATAATGCATTGACATCTTAAATGTAGACGTATAAGTGGAATCGTCAAATATGCAAACATTATAAATCTTCAAAACACGGTTTTAAAGTAATAGGTGAGTAGGTTAACTCAAATATAAATCCATTAGTATCTTGCAGTTCAACATAGAGCAGGATCTATTGCTTTTGAAAGTCATTTCCGTGAAATTAGGCAATGACATTTCAGAGAAAGGATTGTAAATTTTTTTAGGATTCACAAACTAGTTTTCAATAACACACTGTTTGCTAAAGCATCCTGAGTCGATTGGACTCCTGATTTTTTCTTGAAAAAAAGATTTGTGGTGTCTTGCTCATTCTTTCAGGAATTTCGCACTTTATCGACCTAATTCATTAAAAAATCAGTAAATAAATAAAAAACGAGTTTTTTTCAAATACCGATCATAATATTATTCGATTTTCTGAATTTTATTTTTTTTTCGTATGCATCGAATATCCTGAACCTCGATAACCAATATATCTTAACTATTTTACATATTTAATTATATTAGGAAAAGAACACATTGTTTCATTATGTGTAAATGAAAAAGAAATCACCTACTACTACTACACTACTAAAAATTCATGTGTATTATTTAATAATTTGTGATACCGTTATATTTCATAGTTTTTGACAAGCTATTCATCTCTCATATAAGGATGCGCCATGCTATCCAATTCTGGCCTTTTTAACAAGGGATGGGGGTCTTGAGGCATTAAATCAAAATCGAGTACGATCGCTTTTGAGACTGGAATAATGGGAAAGTTAAATCGCTAAGTTTTAAATGCCTAGGGGTTCTTAGAAGGGTTCTATGGAGGTGTGCGTACATATTGGCTAGTTTGGCACAAATGCAGTCAAATAACTAGGTGGAATTGGCGTCATGCCACCACGATAGTCTCTCTAGAACGTATACTGGTGCAAAAGAAAGGCTCGATATACAGCCATTCGAGAAGGAGAGGTTTCAGAGCTACCGCAACATGTGTGAAGGAGAAGACGTGAGAATGCATGAGTAGTTCGAGGGCGCTAGGCGAACAAAAGCGGAAGAATACACAGAAAAGAAAGGAAAAAATCCGTATGTTTGTGAGTTGATCAATTAAGCTAACGTCCGTTGGTCCGACTGAATGTGGTCATCGAGGATCAGTGAGTGGGCCAGTGAGAAGGGCCTCTTGCAGACAACCGGTTGGGTGTAAGCATCGAGGGTCGATGTGTTTCACAGCTGGGGAGACTGGGTCGTCGATCCGGTATAGGTGCCGTTAGGTTTTTAATTTAGATGTTAAAAGACAGTCTAAATGGGATTGTACCTGTGTCTTAGTCTTGCGCCGAAGAGAAACAGCGAGGAATGTTTATATAATGCGCTAAAAATGTATGCACAAAACAGGGCCAAAAAGGAATGTCTATAACAGGCAGCAGGATCTTGCACTCGAAGGCGAGACGTTTTCAATATTTCGTATGCACCATGTATAATTTTGAGTACAGGATATTAAATATAATTATATAGCCCTTTATTTTCATGGTATGCCATTCGGACAGAATGTGTTTCATCAATCAATTAATTCTCTCTACTAAAAACAACAAAATCGTAAATCATTTGAAATGGAATCTTATTTTGCCTTAAATATGGCTTCGAAATAATGGTTTACTTTAGTTAATCTATGAAAAAATTGGGATGGTGGCAGTTAACATTTCGGAAATGCATTACACTGTGTTTTAACTCGTGGACGTTCTCGATTCCTCAACCTCCGTCTGTTAGAGTATTTCCATATATAACAATACATTATTGCGCTATATAACTCAACACCTCTTGACGTAAGAAATGGCATATTAGGCAAACATTTGTTAACTCCAATTTGTTCCCGAATATTACAGTCTGTGCAACAAGGAAGGCCTGATTTAATTCTGCTGAAAATTAGGGTAAATTTGTTTTACTTATAACAGATAATTTAGTTTAAGATTATTTCTAATGTTGAGTACGGGATTGCTATGGTGCGATAATGGCCACTGGAGACGGGACGCGTCGTAACTCCAAAGCTTATTTAACAAAGTGCAAAGCGTAATAGCAATGAATTAAACATCTGTACTTATTATACAGATAATAAGGAAGGATAAATAAATTATAGTTCAAGATTAACAAAAATTTGTTCAGAAACGATTTCAGATTTGGTGATGCATGGAAACACTTTAAGTAAATAAATTAATGCTATATATATCGGTAAAACTCGTAAGGCTGATACATGACTCTTTTTTTGCCTCATTGTTCGACAAGTATGAAATGAAACAAAATCACACAACATAAACTAAAAAAGTCAATTAACTCTTCTTTTACAGTATCATTTTTATTTATGGTAGCAGGAAACCATACATCCGGCCCAGAAGTTCATGATAATTCTACATAGAAGCGAAGATCTTTCCTTAAATGCTCGAGTGACCGATTCCGAACAATTCTAGTAGACCACCTTAAAGGCTGGGGTCATTTGCCTTTAAGAGACAAGTTTTTAATATTGCAGCTCTTCCGTGGAATTGCAGATGCGTACAGCTCCCCACAGACAGTTTTAGAATAAATTGTATCCCTCGGCGTTAACTACACTCTGCAGTGGTTTTAAGGGTCATGACTTTGAGATTCCCTCCATCATTTGCATTTTTAGTCCTACCGACTGTACAACTACCGCTGTTGCTGAAAAATATTAGTTAAATAAAACTGTTGGTGCATTTTGCCAAATCTATAGGAAACAGCACCACATCTTCCACCAGAAGCAATAAAAAATGATGATCACTTGCACGGATGAGGCAACTGTGACCAAGAGAACTTCAAGTGGATAGATAATCCATCCATAAAACATCTGCATCCTAGTGATGATAAACATTTCCTCCTACTTTTAATTTACCTTGCGCAACTGAGTTAAAGTAGTAATAAATGCACACATATATTTGTATATTTATTATTTTTTAGATATAGCGTAATTGTCGCCAATCCAGTGTTTTTTTTTATTAAATTAACTTAATTTAATTAACTTTCTTTTCTTGGTTGCAGAGTCGAAGAAGATTTGCTAATTACATAGTACGAAAGGATGGTATCGTGAATGCTAATGGGACATAAGAGACGGGATGCGTAACATCTGTTATATTCCCAAGTCTCGTTCATCCGAGCCTTATCCAGTAATCCGCCCATTCATATTTATGACGTTTGAGCTTATTATTGTCCTTTGGATTGCCTTGAGTTCATTTCTGGCTAAAAGGACAATTCGCCTCTGTTCTTAGTCACTTTTAGTCTCAGATAGTGCTCTTTGATAGTCTTTGTTCTTTGTTGTTTTGAAGAGTAATTTTAGTAAATAATGATTTCTGAGGTAGTGTCCTAGTGGACTGACAATTAATTCAGCTTATGAATGCTTTCAACCAAGATGCTTAGCGAACCAACACCAAAGTAGGCTTTTGTGTACTTTAAACAACAATGAATTGTGAACCTTTCTGTCAGCTCAGTTTTTTCGTAATCCGAGTAAAGTAATTGTTCCATTTGCATGTTGTTGTCATAAATAAGTAGAACGTGTAGTTCTGGTTGAAGCAGGAAGTTCTTATTTACGTTAGCGATCTTGGCTATGCTGAGCTTGTGCAAACGTCTTTCAAATAGGAAACAGAGCTGACGCAAGTGATAAAAATTATTAATAGAAACTTATGTGTCCTAATAATAACTCCTTGTAAATTTAATACTCTACAGTTCAATAATTCAGTACTCGAATAGGGGTAAATAGGCGGATGGAAAGCTGACCGTAGCCATAATGGACAAAAGTGTGGACACTAAGGTAATAATGCTGAACATCACAATCAAATGCATTTACATAAAAAGTCATTATAAATTTTAATAAATAAGGATGATTTCAGATCAAACAGAGGCAACTTCCGGAGAATGCAGAAGGTTTTAACCAATGAGTCTGCGGTCATCCTACAGCTGTGTTTAAAAGCACGACGAAGTTTGTCTCCGATCGCGATGACAAGCACTGGTTTTGCATTCTTCAACACTGTTTGTTTTCAATTCGCAGGTACGTTTGAGCCCATTTCCAAAGACATCCGTGTTACAGGTACCGTCGAATGCACCCACAACGGATATCATTCGAGGCACACAGCTATTCAGAATAGTATGGTTCTTCAGTTTGACAAAAATCCTAAAATTATTAATCAACCATAAGAAAAGTAGATTTACGTTAATTTTGCGCATAATTATGATTTTTTTTTGATTTTTGGCCTTTTCTAATGCACAAATATGATATTCAGAAACACCCATTTTTTACCACAATTGGTGCCACTTTGCACCACAAGAAATGTTGACTTATACAGTGCAGTAATGTAGTGATAAATGGGAATAATGTAACAGAAGGTGAGTTGAAGAATATAGACCCCCCAGGAATTGAAACACAGTGTAATACATCTCCGAAATTTTAACTGCCATCATTCCGATTCCTTCATAGATTAGTAAAAGTAAACCCTTGCTACGTAAGGAAAAATAAGTCGGCTAAACCTTGAGATGCCAATTCAAATGGTATACGGTTTTGTTGTTTTCAATGAATAATGAACAAATGATGATTGAACAAATTCAAAAAATCAGATCTTTTAAGGTTGATTCACTTAACTTTGAAGTCGCGCTTGCTCGTTTCATAGGAAATTAGCAATAAACTGTAATGTAGGTAGGGCTATCTATCTATTATCTTGGCGATATTAGACCGAGAGTAATAAAGATGGAACCTTGAAATTACTTAGCATATCACATCATGAAGTGCCCTCATTAAGATCCTATAAAATTCTGAAGGGCAAATCCCTTCAGAGTTCATTTGGTAACAAAGTACGTCTTAGTTCACTTTCTCAAATATTCCGACTATAATATTTTCGGTATAATAATTAGGTTTTTAGAATCGTCATTCCATTTTGCATAATGAATGCACATCCACCCTACAAATAATGACTAACATACTTGAGTTTTTGGGGAAATTAAAATTATTTTCTTGTGTTTAAAATATATTCCACCTGGTTAAAAAACTCAAACGGTTATATGCCCGAAACAACAAAGAGAGAAAGAGAGAGAGACCAAGGATTTTCAAGGGCCGACAGTTGCGTCCAACAAGAGCGTTCCGGACACCACAAGATACGTGGTGTTTTACAGAGTCAATAACAGTGTGTTACTGAAAATTAGTCTGTGAATCCTAAACAAATTTACAATCCTTTCTCTGAATTTCGCTTGCCTTACTTCAAGAAAATGGCCTATATAAAAGCAAAAGACATTGCGATATGTTGAAATGTAAGTAATTTCTAGATTTAAGTTTGAGTTAATCTACGATTTTATTCGTTTAATATCATGTTCAGAGGGTTTAAAATGTTATAAAAGCTGGACAATTCAATTTATGCGTTTGCATTTAAGATGCCATAGCACAATGTCGGGCACTGAGTCACCGTCCATACTTGATTGGATTACTTAGGAAAGTGAACATAAGTCTGTAAGATACATTGAATGGTCTAAAAATTACACACTGATCTCCATGCTGGTCTTGTTCAACAAACATCCTACTGATTTAGAAAAAAACCTCTGCACAAAACAAGACGAGAATTTAAAGAATGCATTTGGAAACTGTAACATTCATAAGCGCCAAGTTCAAAGATATGAAATTTGACCTTTGGGACATAAAGAATTAAAATGTGTAAACTAGAGTACAATATACCGCCTACATTACATAGTTGTGTTTATCAGAGCTTTGCTAGAGCATTTGAAGATATGCTTCTAACGATTGAAATATCTTCAAAGTGATGATAGAATTTACATTTTACTAATTGGGCATGAAAATGCAAAACCTGCAAGAGCATGCCAGCAGAAAATTAATCGTCTCAATTTTACTAAAACGCTATTGTTTTTTATGGTATTTAAAGCTATTTACAATTATGTCAACTACGTTTTCAAATATTTCGACGGATAGATTGCATTCGTGAAAATGTTTTTTTTTCATGAAGTAGGTATAATAGGAAATTCAACTTGGTGGCAACCTGATTCAGTAGAATGCGTAAATCAGTCCTACCTTTGATGATGCTAAAGCTGAAGAAGTGATTCATGGCTTTGATAACCGTGTGCACTTCTTTACAGTGTTTCATTTTGCGTTTTGGTGTAGATTGTCGTGGATTTGTAAGAAAAGAAATCTGATTAAAACCAAGATTCCGTTTATAACTTAAATTAATGTAATTTTCTGCATTAATTACTACTACTAGCATCAAACAAGCATGTATCAATTATATTTCCCAATATTATTGGTTAAATTTAAGTAAATTTAAGTATATCGGATTGTTCATGATACTCAAACAACGGACTTCTAATGGAGTGCTTGTTTGATTTAAACTAATACTTTAACTATTCATTGCCTGAGATTTAAACACAAAATGCGTTTCAACTTGGTGCTCTTTTCGAACAGGAATAATATTTTAATTTTTAGCTCTCGGATACTTCAATCCACTGATAAACATCTGAAGTAATATGGGCTGCACTAAGCTATGGTTGTTTATTATGGTCATTAAAAATAACTTCGATTTTGGAAACGGAAAGCAAGATTATGGAATAGGCTTTCCTGACATATATGTTGCACTCTGTGAGAGGAAACAGAAAGTATATAAGAGCTATTCATATCAGAGCAGGTTACAAGTATGCACGCAGTATACCTACTTACGTTGTAGTGGTATACTCCTTAGGATGCTCATCAGTGAGCCACTACGAGCTAATTCATGATGGAAGAGGTATGTTAAAATATGGGGCTTTAAAATAATAGCATTCATTATAGAAGTATGCAGCGACTTCGCAGATCATAATTCAGAGGCACTTGAAGTCATGTTGCTTTACTACGTGCATAAAGCCTTGCTTGGCCTCTAGATAAAGGGGGGACAAGACAAATAAGATTTGACGGCCACCCATCCGATTGGCATGGGGAATGCTGGCCTGATAAGAGCGACTTCAAATGAACACATCTGCTGGGGAATGTGATGTTCAGTGACTCTGACGATACAATGGGACTGTGGTAAATACTCTAAAATAGGCCACTGCCTATAATTTCTACACTTTTATTGAAACAAATTTCTGTGGTGACTTTTCAACTCACACTTTGGTTAGAAGCCTTATATGTAATCCTGGCAGCTGGGCGTTGCCAGACGAGCAACACGGCGATGCCACTCCAGCTGCTGCTAAGCTAAAACGAGTAGCAATTTAGCAACCAATGCTGCTGTTAGGTCATCGATGGATCAAGAGATCTAAAAGTTCATTTGCCCTTTTTCTTTTAGGTCACTACCTATCAGTCTTGTAGCTAATAAGCCTGTGCTAATGGTTAACGTGACACGTCTCCTGGTCCACCTCAATGTGCGGTATCAGCAATTTAAAATGCTTAAAATAACTGGAATAAGTTCAATCGCTTTTATTCGATTTGAGGTGCATCCTTTTCAAAATCCCTACCTGAAATCCCTGAAGGACATTCTTGTCTCCGGATTTCACGAGGCATTCAATTCGTTTGATTGCAACTCTGCTTAAATTGAAAAGTAATTGTCACTTGCCACCTTTATTGAACATCAATAAATATAAGCACCAATTACCATTAAAAACAAATTAACTTCTGTTTCTATATTTTTGATGTGGAAGGCAATTTGCAGTTATATGACGAATAAGTACTTACTATACCTTCTACAGATTTGACTTTAACAGATTAATAAATTATACTTCAGCTAAATTACATCAGGTAAAGACCGAATGAAGAACCATAACATATTTATTATATTTATTATGTAAAATTATATAAAATTAACACTGTAACTTATAATGGTCTACTTTAATTGAATTAAACAGTCGGTGAGCTGCTTCGCCATGCAGTCAAATTTTTGGGATTTTGTGTAAAACCTGGACGGTTTATCAATAATTGCTATCAAAATTATGGTGTTTCTCATTCGAATGCCCTAGAAGACTGTTGATAATTAACTAGGCACATTTCAGCTCAAAGTAGGTGAATCAAATATCGAATCATTAGGTGTGGAAATAATTATATCCTGAAATTTGTACGTTTTTTGTGTTCGAAAGACAATTTATTGGCCTAGAAAATCATTTCAAGCTACTCCGAATCATAATAATACTATTATTTAATTGTTATGGTAAATTAAAATTGATGATTAGCGCTAACAAAGGAAATAACTAGTAAAAAAACATTTAACAAAAAATGAAACCGTTCGTAAGCCTAAAATTATGTTAAAACGTGAGTAACCTCAAAAAACATTTTCTCTACACTGAATATTCGCATAGGCACTGAATCATGGGCTTGAAATTCTTACAAAAATGCTGCCCATCTACTATTTTTAAAATTTAATTATTTTTAAAGTACTATATAATTGATGTACATTTATTGTTGTTTTTTAATTTACAGCTTTCTATTCAACGTAATATTATTAGCATCAGCGTGCGTGGAATTCAAACAAGCACTTCTACAGGTGTGGTTTCTGTAATCATACGCATTTACGAATTGGACAGATTTATAATTGACAAACCTGATAGCATTTCATTTACTGGCTTTGGTGCTTGTAACGGTGTGATAAAAAATTGCCATTTCTAAAATTCAAAATCAGCTTTTCTTAACGAAGAAATAGGTTTCTTTTAATTTTATAATCGAAACGCTTAAGGTTATGCCGCTACGATGGGTCTGCAACATCACAATGAAATGTATTTTGTAATAATGGTTACAAAGTGACGTAAAGGGAAGACATCTCTCCGTAGTTGTTGGCTGAGAGAGACCATGGGACTTACTCTAAATGGATCGCTAGACCACGGAAACAGCAATCACTGTAGAGCGCCTCAATGAACACCTGCTGGAACCCGTATTCACAAAACTGTTTTTCTTCGAGAGCTCCACATTTAGAAAACCCCAGCTTACAAAGACGCGAAGTACTTTAAGGCGTTTGCGGTGGTGAAGGAGAAACCTCCTGTAGAATTGATCCACCGAACAGTGGGAAAATGGATGGTTTACTCCGTCGTCGTTAACCATATTTCCGACCTCCGGCCCAGTGTAGGTTTGGAGACAGCCGTAAAAAGCATTTAATCCAGATTGCTGCCTTCATCCATCCGCCGCAAAACATGGCGGGGTTCTGTTACGATTGTCTGGGGGCCATTTCTTGGAAGTCATCCGCTGGACCATTAATTTCTCTTTATGCAAGTTGAATTAACAGTCGAGTTTATTGGGGCATTTAGGGCCACAAAGGCCCTCATCATCTGGTTCAAGAACTGTGGTTTCTGGAGTGAAGAGCCGCCACCTTTCAAGATGATAATGTAGCACCAGCACATGCAACTGGAATTTTGAAGAAATGGCAGTGCGGTGACTTACCCACTACCAGACCTCAACATTATTGAGGAGCTCTAATGGACGCCACCTCTAAAACAAACGGGATAGTGGGCTGAAATCGCTTTGAAAACAAGTCAAAATTTATGACTGAGTTTTGTGTCCTTTGATCCCTTCTTCAACATTCTACAGCCGACCTGGAGAACTCAGAGTAGTTGTTTCAACAGCTGCTGAATTCGCTAAAGTTACATCCAGTTTCACCAAAATTATCAGCTTGAATGCCCTGAGTTTTAGACATGGACAGCAAGTTCGAATAAAAACACTATTATTTCAGTAGGCCAAAATCACATATGGTTTCAGTGCATTTATAGAGCTTCTTTTCAGTAATAAATAACTACATCATAGCCTTTGAAATTCATCCTAAAACTAATAAATAACCAACAACTGTCCACGATTTGTCGTAGTTGTTTCAGAGAAGTGGTAAAGTGTTACCCAATGGTGCAGAAAGAAACTAACTACTGAATTTTTTGTAATGACCTTCAAGATTATCGGGAATAACGATCGATGCATGTCAGGAGATAAGAGTTACGTTTGGGAGGAGGAAGGCAATGGGCCCAAATGCCTATATGGAAGTGCCGGAAACGAGCATCTGGGTTGGCGAAATTTCGAATGGAGCCCAGCGGACATCGACGTCCACACTCGGCCACAAGAAACAGGAGTTAACCAGCTCTCCAGAGGGATGGGTAGCAAGAATAATGCTGTCGTCGGCATCAGAGTCCACCAAGAAATTTCTTCGCGGGTTACTGTCAAAAATTGTGTCTCAGGGTTAGAGGAAGTCACCGCCATTACTATCTGGCAGGGCCGTTTCACGAAAATTGGCAGGGCTGGTCACATTTGCGAGCTGCGAGACCAAAACCTGTGTGGTAGTAACACAATCCATTCCTTCACTTGGATCGAAACAATTTATGTGGTGATCTATGCTTACACGTAAACTTGGTGTAGGCCTGCTAGGCTAGGTCATCAAGTACTAGCCCAGCACCCTCTTTGACAGAGTAGTCCGTCGGCTTAGTTGCAGGGCTGTTTATCTAGCCTTTCTGGTGCACCAACAAACGCTCTAGGAAGAGTATTGTGGCGTCATGACGCTATTTCTACCCATTTACCGAACTTCCTTTGTGCCAAACCAGGTCCTCCAAGTCATTTCGATCGCACTCTGCCAATAGACGTTCCAGTTCGAACACCACCAAGGTGACCCTTAAAAGAACCCCTAAGCATTTAAAACTTAGCGGTTAATACTTTCCGAATATTCCAGTTTCAAAACAGGTCTTAATCGATTTTGCCCTAAAACCTCAAGATCCTTATTTTATAGCATGTCACGTCCTTACATGAAGGCCGAATAGCTTTTAAAAATGTGCTGTTTAAACTCCGAAAATGGCAGTGATACATAATATTAATTAACACATATATGAATTTTTAGTGGTGTAGAGATAGACAATGGTGATATATTATTTTGTATTTGCACATAAAATGAAACAATTGCTTCTTTACGTAAGATAGCTCAATATATATAATAATTATGATATATTAGTTTTCAAGACTCAGGACATATTTCGTACACAGAAAAAAATTATAAATCCAAAAAAACAATTGATATTTTGTTTAGTATTTGAAAAAAATGTTGTTTAAATTTGTATTTATTTACCTACTGATTGTTTGAATTTGGGGCCTTTTCGCAAATAGTCGTTTAATACCGTGTTCAGAGGGTTTAAAATGTTACAAATTTGACAATTCAATTTATACATCTACATTTAAGATGTCAAGGCAATATGTCTGGCACTAAGGCACCGTCCACACTTGATTGGATTGCTTAGGAAAGTGTACATTAAGCTGTGGGATACAATGCTGGTCTTGTTCAACAAACATCCCACTGACTTAGAAAAAACCGCTGCACAACAGAAGACGAGAATTTTAAGAATGCATTTGGGAACAGTAACATTCAGAAGCGCCAAAAACAAAGATAAGCTAGTTGACCTCAGGGACATAATAAATTGCAATATGGAAACGAGATTCCAGTAGGTCGCCTTTATTATATAGTTGTATTTATCAGGGTTTTGCTAGAGCAGTTGTAGACAAGCTTCCAAAAATAGGAATATCTTCAACTTGAAGCTATAATTTACATTTTGCCACTTGGGCATGAAAACACAATACCTGCAAGAGCATGCCAGAGCAAAAATAATGGTCTTAAAGTTACTAGAAAGCTAGAGTTATTTATGGTCTTCCAAGCTATGTTTCCAAATATTTCGCCGGATACATTAAAACCGTGAAAAATTTCCTTGTAGAAACTCAAGCATGTATTTGCAGTTAGCGTGGAAATTAACATTAGAGCATCATGTTACATGACAGACATTATTACATTAAAAATAGGCAGGATCAGTAAATAGAATCTGATATTTAGTAGCTGTCGATAACCAACCAAAATTAGTTGTCAGATATCGTTCTCTCCGGTAAAATAAACAAATACTAGAGCTAACATTCCTTCGCTAGATCTAATCTTCATGACATATGGACTTCAATCACACCAGCTCAATCGTAAAATATTGAGCACTCACATATACAACTTTACTTAACAGCTTCACTGAAATGGACACTCTGAAACAAGCTTCTCATTTTTCAGAAGCAAAGAGGGAAGAAACGAACGAGGAGATTCTACCGAACAATCCTGCTTCCAAACCACGGGGAAACCTGCGGCTGAAATGCTTTTAGGACAAAAACTACGAACTACCCATTTGGCTGTTACCCGGAATAAGATATGTAAGTTATCAAAACTCTCTATTCCTCTTTGCCTAAATTTCCACTCTCAAGATTATCTAAAATGCTCCTTTCAATGGGAGTATGCAAAGCAATTGTTCGTTTCAGTTAATTTTGAAACGCGGGAAGGGTAAGCAATCTTTATTTCTGAACGAAGTCTTGTGAAATCATACAATTCAATCCTTGAATGCGATTAACGAATGATTTATCATGCTATACAAGTACATTCCGTTTGATATATCCACATCTGCGAATTAATTCTTAAAGAAAAAACAAACACTAAAAGAACGTTGGCGTTAAAACGAATGTGCAGTAAGATTATGTTGATTTTTGTCAAATCCATCATAGTTGGAAAGGACAACTTCTATCAATTCAAATTCTACGATCATTTGATCAGCTGGGAGTAATCGATAATTGTGACCTCTGACGGCTGCAATGACATCACCTTACTAACTTCTGAACTTCCTTATTTTATCGCTTTTATAATTTTAAAGTGCTTTTAGAACGTCGTTAGGTTTTAAAGCAATATTTAGCATCTGATAATTTGGGCAAATTTTCAAGAAGCCACATTCACTTCATTATTAGTATAAAGGAAATGCTTGTTCGATTTTTGACCAGTTGTAATGTGGAAAAATTGTTTGAAAGGTTCTTCATCGAATATACCATGATTGCGTCCATAAACAGTTCTCTAACTTCAGAAATGCTAGACAGAGACTCAAATTATTAATTAGGAAGGGGGTTGTTGTTGGGCATTTGACCACAAAATTGAAGAGTGCAGGCGGCGTCCTTGGAACAGATGTCCTGAAGAAAATCTCCGTGATCTGGCTTTGCCCATGAAAATATACATCCAAATAACTCAGGTTGAA
>JAUOZQ010000573.1:0-31027 GCA_030710315.1 Anomotaenia brevis
AATTGCCAGCGATTGTGATTTACATTAAGAAAATAAAAGAACAGTCTCAAAATAAATTCGTCGAATTTTCGGAGATAAGCAGATAAAACGCGATTTCGTTTCGTGTTCGTAATAATCCATTGAATAATTTTTAGAGCAGGCATGCTTCTCATCAATATGATTTTCACGAGTTATTTATTTATTTAATGATAGGTGAAAACGCATAAATGTGCTCAAGGGGAAAGGGATTTGGGTGGGTGGTGAGGTGGGGTGGGGGGTTGAAGCAATAATAATGGCGCGATTTAAGCCACCTCCTCGTCATGGATGTTGGTGGAGACGGGTTCTTCCCCTTCTTCGTCGTCGTAGTAGACAGTGACGTTCCACTCCTTCGTGCGCTAAATCTGTTCAGGCAAATCACGAATGATCAACAATATTCGACTCGATTTCAAATTGAGAAATATAGTAGATCATAAAAAGTTTCTCATTCAGTTTCGACCAAGGAAAGAATATAAAAGCTATTGCCAATACTGTGGAACGTATTTATTCTCATCTGCGTGTAAGCTAGTTAACGCTTTAGGAAAGGCTACTGGCTTTATTATTGCACTGGACGGCTTAACAACACAGATTTTTCAGAAATGTATCGGCTATTCCATAGAGGATAAGATTAGCTGTCACACGCTTGATGGAAGAGGAGACGATCGGACCAGAGCATTCTTAAGAGGCGTGCGTACCAAGATGTTAGCTAGAAATGCGTGCGAAGAACGCACTCCAGGAACATGGGAACTTGTCCAGTATCTAGCACGTCATTGAGCATTGAGCAGGCTATGAGAATAGGGGCCTTAGCCAATTAATTCAAATATCAGCTGATCGGTAAGGGAAATTAACAACGTGTGAAAAGACAGGAGTTAGTGGAGAGGTGGTAATAGGGTTCTTGAGTGAGGACTGCAAAGAAGAAAATAGGGAACGCACGAAGTGCAAAGTGACCAGGCTATTGTCAGTATTAACCCACACATCGTCACGTGCATGGTGAATCATTGCTCCTAGCAAACATTCGCACAAATATCGCACTGGGCTCCCTTTCCTGCAGTCACAGTCTTCTTTCTAATCACAATTACAATCTCCCATACTTCACTACCAAAACATTATCCCGATTATTAGGTTTTCAATCTAAAATATATAGTGACATGTCTTTTGATTGAATAAATCGCATTGTTGCTAAATCGTCCACTAAATCCGATGGAGTGGATGTCCTACAGTGAAGTTGATATAGAATTCAGTAGAACATTCTGTGGCTCAATGGAAATAATAGTGATATTTTTCACCCACGTTAGGTTCATTGATAGGATTGGCAAATGAGCAAAGCAGAAGCCTCAGTGGTTTTGTTTATTAGTAATATGCGTGTCGTTAGAGTAGTTGCTTTTACAGACGTTTCTTTCAATCTGTTACACACGATAACTGCCGTCCTAATACTGGTCCAGTAACGGTTCCTAGAATTGCGCAGAGGTCAACAACACAATCATGTCAAAATCTGCGTATAGTATTTTGACCAATTAGCGTTTTACCTCCCCTTGATTGCATTAACCGGTGCTATTAGACCCGTGTTCACATGCTTATGAGCCAATCAGAAACCGCCAGAAGCTGCGACGTCCATCACTAGCACCCACCCGAAGCCACCTATGTCCAGACATTTTGTCCACGATTTATGCGATTTGAGGACAAAGGGCTCTAATTGAATGGCTGATTAGAAGACGGAGAGGATGAGTCACCTGATTTGGAGACCTTAAGAAACGTGAACTTAGCGTGAGTGCATCTTTGTGTGAGTACATGGTGCTGGCCAATAGTTGCTTCGTCGAGTACGCATGCGTCATATGGCACCAAGTGTTCTCAATAGTCAAAATTCTATGATACAACCAATAACTGCTAGAATTTTCTTATAAATTAATTGTTAGACAATCGGGAAACAATGGTAAATTATTCATATATTATGATATATTAAAACAATCGGATTAATTTTTTTCTCGCAAAATGTAATGTTATATGCAGAGAACACGGCCAATGTTTGAAATTTTGCTAATTCCTTATTTAAGGCCGACAATTTCCCTGTTTTAACTGATAAATTTATTAATTATTTCAGTTAAACAAAGACCACTATTTATTTTCTCTAACGGTTCTAACTTACTCATTCGGCAATAATTGCGCAGACAGTAAGACGGGCTTTTCTAAAACTGAAAAAACTAATTTATTAACTGATATTCCCCATTCAGGAGTGTCGGAATTGAAGATAAAGATAAATTACATAATAATTAAATCATGTAGTACAATTAAAATGAGCAAAAGTGAAAGAGAATGTATTTACTATAATGAAGAATAATGAAGTAGTTTTAATTGCAGATTTGCCTTTTGTTTATCCTGTTTAAGAAGGCGTTACTCCCAACTGCGTTTGAGAAATGAAAGAAATAAAAAATATTCAAGTTAAATTCCTAAATATTTTATTACTTAGGGCTTATCAATTTGAACTAGACTTCTGGAATTCATGTAAGAGCATCTATCTGTTAATTCAGTCAATCGGAAAAATTACTTACCGATATCAAGTTCTTTACAAAAAATAATAGGAGTAACATCTTCTTCCTCTTAAAAAACTGCGTCAATTTACTAACATAAGGTAAATTAGATAGTGCTTTTTGCAATTTTGAAAGACTGCGTGACTAAATAGGTTTTAGAATATATTAATCATGTATGTAGGGTAACTGTCTTCCACCACCAAAGGCACCTATTTCGAAGCATAATTTCAGATTTTCAAAACAAGTAAATAAACGCGAAAGGGGAAAATATTACCATCTTGAAATCTATGTCTAAGTACTCTAAAACGCAGAGGAAAAACCGTTTTCTTTCTACAAAATGTGGGTTTTCGACCAGATTCTACCAGTGTTCACTGATCAAGCAAATGTTCACGCAGATCATCTGATTTTAAAGGTTCGTCAATCATTTTCTACACGATCTAAATATAGGAATCCTAATGTATATATTAAAATGTAATTAAAATGACACAGAAAGAGTAAATCATTGCGAGTTACATTAAACTGCGAAACATTTAAAAAAATTAACAGATATTGCATAGATTAATTTGTGGAGAATTTACGGTTAGCAACTGGTACTGAAAAAATTCTGACAAGGCTCTTTAAGCGTGTAAGTGCCTTTCAACTTACCCAAAGCAAACACTAAGTATTCAGTTGAAACAGCAGTTGCATATGCAGCAAAGCATGTAATTGCCATTAAGAGGCTTACTTCTCAACTTCATTTAAAACACCAAACATTATAGCTACAAATAACAGCATTGCTCTTAAATTCTTACAGCTCTACTCAACTTATTAAGTGTGGAATATATTGCTTTTTATTAATAGGATGTGTGCGGCAAAAGGTAATTGTTGAATAGTTGGCGCATAAACACATTATAAAATGGAAAAAAATATATAAATGCTTACATTTTTGAGCAAGCCAGAAGCAAGCTGAATGACAACATCATCGAAATGGGAAATGCCCATATGTGTAAGACTAAATCAAAAATAATTCATTTATAACATTGAAAAAAACATTTGCGTTGGCGATTACGAAGGCTCAGAATCATGATATCCCTATTTTGTTTATCATCAATCAAAAATTGCATCCTTCAGTGATGATTCAATACACCGATATTTTTTCTCACAAAAAACAAATTTTCCACAAAAAATTTTAAGATACCCCAAATTATAAGACAAATAATCTTTTCTATGCGATATTTTTATTTAATAAGGTATTTACATTTTTGGCAGCTAAAAAGCTTTTTAAAATCTCAGACTAAATGAAAATTAATTTTTCAGCAAATAAGTAATTGTTGTAAGGAAATCATTTGTAGTTGAAAGATTGCTCAGATTTAATTATACTTTGTTAGTTTTCATTATAAAATTATATCGCAAAAATTTAATGTAATTTAATTTTGATGGAAAGAAGTGAACATTAGAAATGTTTTGTGTGGATTTGTAGGTGTTTCGCTCTATTAAATACAACACTGATTTGTAACTTACGTTTAATAAAATTTTGGCACCACAGTTCAATAGAGTAGATATCATTTAATCAGGACTAAATAAATATATATCAATTTCCAAAAATGTTCACGGAAATGAAGCGAATATGGGCATTGATATGATAGAGGTCTTACTGTAAATTGAAACAATTGGTGAATGTACATCTGAAATAGCAGACATATGTTATTGTTTAAAATTGAATATATGTTCTACTTTTTTACATGGTTACCGAAAGTGATCATTTTAAATGCTTAGGGGCTCTTTAAAAGAAACCCTTAACCAATGTAATTTGAAATTTATATTCGCACGTGCTTAATCCATTTTTAATACAAATTTCTTCATTTAAAAAATGTGGCATTGAAAAACATTTTATGTTTATGAATTTATCTTCAATTCGGTTAAAAATCGAATTCATTTTAATTTCATATCTTTGAATCTGAGAAAACCCTTTTAGTGTTTAAATTAGCTTTATGATACTTTATAGGCCTAATTTACATTAACAAGCAAATAGGCATTTCAAAATTGTTCTATTGATTTCATGTGCTTTCATTACAAAATCATTGATAAATGTCACCTATTCTAAATTCAATATATTTTTAAATAAATTTTGCAGTAGAGAAATTTAATAAAGTTGCCACTGGAATAAGCATCTTGGTATTAATTTGGCATTTCAGAATCCCATTACAGGTAGCAGTGAATTGACTACCGATCACCAAAATAAACAATAAAATATCAATTTGCGTCCAGATAATTTATCTGTTGTTAACTGCTATTAGGGGAATGCATACATGTATAATATTAAAAAGTGTATAATACTTTTAAAGAAAATAGCAATTTTCCTCAAATAGAGGTTATTTGAAATTATTAGTCTTTAATCAAAATCAATCTATATATTTATACATCACAATTTGGTTTGATTTGTCTTTCCAAACTAGCAAATCTATCTATACTGCTCTTCTAATAAAAGGAATATGTTATTATGCTTTTTATAATAACGATGTAAATGTGTTTTCAAACCCTCCGATCCATTTTAATTATGCACATGATAAAATGGACCATTATTATTGGGAGACCGTTTACGATGAGCCTTTTCAAAAATCCATGAAGATCATGTGGCCTACTGTGATACAAATATCACTCATTCTTTGTTTTGAAGTGTGCAATGAAATGCAACTTATTGCTATGAGTCGACAATATGTGAGAAATCCAATGACATTTATGAAACATCTAGTTGGAAAATTTGATGGGAAGAAATTTCATGACCTTACGGATGACAAAATATTATATTTGATTAATTTATTTTATAGCGAATTTGAAAATATTGGTGGAAAAATATTGGAAAGCAGTGACACTGATTGCTCAAATATATCTAAAATTCGAAGAGCTATAACTAGAACGGAAATCGAGGCTAACAGCAAAGTCAGATCGAGAATTATAAATCATTCTTTGATATACTGAAATCACTTAGGATTCAATCAGAGGAAGATTTCTATCTTTATATCAATAGAGCACCTGGGAGATTGGCTGATTTGTGGATCAGATTATGTAAATATATGTGTGAGATTAAAAAGAACATATATGGAGCAAGAATTTCATCATATCCCATATTTGAAGAAAGTGGAACAAAGTCAATGTAGAGAACGACAACATGATCCAAATCCCGAAAATGGTGTTGATTAACTTAATAATTTTTAATGCAATTATATTAGTCTCAGGATATTGTTATAGCATGTAAGTGAAATAATACGAATGCATTATCCAAGAATAAATGCATTGGTTTTAAGAAGACCAACTTCGACTAGAAAAGTTTGATTGCAGAAAATATTGTGAAACCCTGTAATTATGGTTGCGTCAGTCGAGATAGTAATGCTACAGCATTATATTTTCAAAATCTTCTTAATAATGGCGTTGCCCTAATGGAAGAACCACTTATTACTATGTCAACTGTAAATAATTTCAAAGAATTACTTGGGGGTTCAACATCCACCATTTAAGTGAAGAATCATGCTCCTCGATAATTATCAAGAATACTAGTCGAACCTTGTGGGATGATTTGATTTGTATTGAAGCAGAACCATTTAAAAAAGGGGTTATAGCATTTCTTTTTGTTAGACGAATAGCAAATGATTATCAACCAAACATAAGTTTTGTAGTTGGAAAGCTTTATGTAAAAGGTATAAATGGGCACAAAAATTGGTTAATTACCTTGCCTTCTTATTTCTTCTCGGTGAGTATTCAAGGTGTCTATTTTACCGCATATTCATGTACCAAATCGTATGCAGGAATTAACTGATAGAGGAAACCACATTACTGAATATCTTTACCAAATTGAAAAGGGGGCAGAAGAGAACGAGTGCCTAGAAAAAAAGGATTGGTGCCTATAAGGACGTACAAAAGTGGTTAAAGAAAGCTGTGAAGAAAAAGGAATCCCTTACACAAAAGGATATCGATTTTTATAAAGAAAGGGTTGTTGAAAAAATAATGGGAGGTAGATTCAACCCTAAAATGTTGGACTATATATTTGATGAAATGTCTAAATCAATACAAATTCCCAAATCGGTAACTCTACAACTTGTGACTGTTAAAATTGAATCTGTTTTACCTGAAGCCAAAAAACTCAGGTTGGATATTCCATCTTCGAATGAAACAGCTGTGGATGCCAAAGAGGTTGATGGTCGTTCAATTACGGGAACCACCACTCAAACAACATTGCGTAGAGAAGAGTGGCTATTTAATGCATCAATGTTCCATTGAACAACTATTAGATTCCCAATAATGAAAACTATAGATATACCTCAATGCGATATCTAGAGATCTGCTACGTTAATCAGTGTTAAAAATGATAAGGTCTTTCTTCTGGACAACTTGACAATGTAATTTCGTAAGTAATTTCGTATGCTTTTGGCTGCTCGTTGAAACCCAAAACAGGGTAGTTCATCATTCGAAGGGTTTATGCCTTTTGCATTGAGATGAATCCTTAATTAAAATTCAGGGAGTAAAGAAGCGGCTTTATCAAAACCGTCGTAGAAAGCATTGCAGTGGCCTAATCAGAGTGAAGTAGACGTTGTGAAGCCATTGTATTTTTCCAGTTTTATTTAATTTCCACTACCCTGCACACCTCATTAACCGAACACCACATAACACAGCATCGAACCAACGTTAATAGAAACAAGCTCCATTTATTCGATTTCGGGCGTTTATAAGTCGAAGACAATGAGATACTACAATCTTTTATTAGGCCTGAGAGTGGTTTAGATCGAAAATTGTGCTAAATTCGTTTTTCAAACATCAGAAAGTGTTTCCTGCTACAAGTTTCAGTTGTACAATACTACTATTTATAAACTAGTCCGCACTTAATTCTTTATAGCCTATTTGAATTCTGCGCATTGCCTTAGAGTAATATTCCACACAGAAAATCACATTGTGATAATTAACTTGAACTTGGAGCAAACACAAAATCCCACGGATGTTGGTATAAATTAAATCTACGTGATGTAAACCACAACATAATGAGTTATCTAGCCAAACAAATAGAGGCAATAAAGAATATTAAATATCTTTTTAAGGGAAACTTTTCAATTTTTGGTGGTGCATTTTATTACCAAATTCCTTCTCTTATTGCAAATGTTAGCATATAAGCTGAAATCTTCAAAAGGCATTAGTTTAGTTATTTTGGAACCATAATTAGTTGCAAATTAGTCCATAGTTCTTCCACAGTTTTTTCGAAGCCAGACACTCTGATCTTCAGCTTCTCCTTTCATGTGGGCAAATCAATTCATTTTACAAGATATGTTGTTATGAACTTCCATCCATAAAATGTGACTCTCCCCATTGGTGATAATTATTCTTAATCAACCGACAGTGTCAATCTCATAAGCGACTAATGAAGATTCCGGATATGCAATATTTGGCGGAGGCACAGGGCATTCAAGAACGGTTGATGCTAAAATTCACCACTCTAAACATGCTCAATAGTCTTCAAACTCTGCACCACCTGGAAGTGAACTTGATTCTGACACTTAGTCTAAAGTAAATTTGGAATGAATTTCCGGACACTGAAGAAACTTTTTTCTACTACAGAATGCAATACGCACTTACCGACAAAGACTGAGACCAAAGATGGAAACGTCGTTGCACCAAGGTTGTACCTTCTGACGGACACAACCGGCCTTTACTTTCAAAATTGCACAATTTATCTCTTCTACAAGAAACTCAGATTAATTGTTTGCGTCCTAGAGATGGTTGCCAATTTGTTGTTGAATTTCGGCCCATTACTGACCCAAAATGTGCCATGTCTCTGCTGAAAATGATGATCACAAAGTTGACAAGTGCTTCATGCTTTTTTCTCAGCCTTGTAACTGAAAATCTCGAGGTGATATCTGAATATGATGCTGTTTTGCGGTACATTAGGGTAGTTGTAGTAGGGTGTTTAGTGAAACGCCTCTTGAAGCACTAATTCGGAATTTGAGCATTCAAAACGCATGGACTTCTGTCAGTCAGTTTTTTTCTATCTCCGATCACCCTTCAAGGTGTCACTATCTAGAAGACTTCATAGGAGACATTCTCAGTGTGTTACACGGCCAGTACAATCTGTTGCCTTCAAATAAATTGCATTAGTGTGAATTTAGAGCCGACTTTATATGGTTGTGTCATAATATCAATGTATCATACATTTTTTTAAAAGAATAAAATGAATTTTGATATATGAGGCCTTTTCAAATTTTGGTTAAGCAACTAGGAAACCAATCTGATATGTTCGCTACCAGGTTTCTATAATCTCTTATGACAAATCAGCATATGTGGCTTTATACTGTTTTTTAAATTTTCTTTTCCATTAGTACTGTAACCTTTTTAATAAACTTTCTATCTTAAGTTGATATTATGACTTCATTAATTTTATTACTATATTGCGTTGGGCTTTAAGAACTCGATTGGACATAAAATCTGTGCAACTGAACCCACTGCAGTGTTCCGACTTGTTGTTATTCTCAAAACGCTAGTTTTATGCTTATGAAAAGTTCCACTAATATGCAACTTTAATTCATTTAAAAATTAGAGTTACCAAAGCGAATCAGCATTGTCTTAGGTGGTTCTTGACTTCCAATAGTTAAAATCACTTCTGCTCTCATTTCCCTTTTCCTTTTACCGCTAAATAAAATCGAGGTCTATCGTTTTACATAGAAGCGGAAGTTACGCACACTATTCCATAGCTCCAGAGATCCGTGGTTCTCCTGTCTATACTTTGCAGAAACTCGATCTTCTGCCTAACTCCCTAGGAAGCTTTTGCTTTGTCATAATCATAGGTCATAACAACGGTGCTACTCGAATAGATCTGATTGCTCGTAACTAAAAATAATGCTAACACCCAGTGTATTATAATGACCTGTTTTTAATCTGAAAATGTTAGCATTATATTCATGAAAATTTCAATTAACCGTCATTTTCAAAGCAATTAAACATTACAGTTAGGTAAGCAATGCTCGTATAGTTTTAAGTATCTATCAGCGGAGGATGTACAACCTTTTATTATATTAATGATGAGTGCTTAGAGAAATAAATAAATAGCAGTTATCCTTTGTGTGCTTGCAAACTGCTATGCCCATAAGTCTGAATTGAAAAAAAATTTGCTTTGAATAATTTTCAATGTTCCTGTATTTTTTTAATGGCACTGAAAGCCACCATGCGGGAATGGCTGTCGAACACCATTGATAAGGTGACTTGAGTTATACGAGTATATGCACGAAGTGCAAGCAAAGTATAACTGACATACAAAAGAGGAAATTTCTTGTGCCTTCATGAGCGACTTTACTTTTAAAAATGCTTTTACCGATTGGATAAGATGCTTGAAAATCGTGTAAATAAAAATTTGAGATGGAAAAACGCATTGAATGGATAACAGTATCTATTATTAGATGGTCCCATACCAATTCGATCCAGCCTTCTTTATGAGTGCCACTTTCTGCTGCTGTTTTGAGCCATTTCAGCAGTGGAATTTGGATGCAATCACATTTTCAGGTAGAAATAGTATCTCATGTGAATATTCTTGTAATTCTGTTTCTGAAATTCGAAATAACGAAAATTTTCAATTTCTTGGTTTTGGTTTATGGTGACTCAATACCCGATTTTTTGCATAAATGAATAAGAATATGCTTTCATTAATCAGTTTGTTTGGTTGAAAATAATAGGCTTAATCTATCACATGAAGTTTTTTGTCCAGGAATATTAAATCTCTTCAACTACCGGTTTCTGTATTCTGTCGAAAATACATCCATCTGCCTTGCTTAGAAATAATTTTAATAACAACGAGTGGTCCCTAAATTTCGAGGCATTATTTCGCGGCCTACTTAAATTCACCAGTGGTATGCATTTACACATGCATAAATCTAGAATGAAATCTGACCTTTTGAAAGGGCTATTAGAGAATACTAATCGGGAATTAAGTAAAACAAGCAGTCATAAATAAATTAAATCGTTTCTTTGATTGCACGGATAATGACAAACGCCCATGCATAATCTATCACAAGGTTAGAGTTGAATTCGTAGAGAAAAAATCAAATAACAGGCATTTTGGTGACCTGCAAATTACCGTAATTGAAAAAAATGTAGAATCTGGGATTTTGAAAGTACGGAAAGCCTCTAAAATGGCAGTACGTTATTTTAAAGTTGACCCGAGACCTGCCCGCATCTTGGGAAAGTGCTAACAACTTCTACGTGAAAAAAATGTTTACCTACTGCAAATTTTAAATAAACATTTCAAGCAATTTTTATGTTATCTTTGGTATTTAATCAGTTGACCCATGCATATTCCAAGATTGCATTCGAGGATGGAATTGCAGACACGCATTTCCATGGCCGTTGGATAAAATTTTTCATTGAGGATGTAAATAAATGGGTTTAATTAGAGCCATTTCATGAGATACTAAGGCAGTGAGTGAAGATGGTAATTTTAATACCGGGATACTCTTGTCATGCTTAACTAATAAAAAAACACATTTACATTTTCGCGGTATGCACCACAAGAAACCGGCCCTTAACTGAGTTCTTCTTGAAAAAATAAAAAATCTATTGAGGATTCCAGTTTTTGTTTGAAAAAAATATGTGCTCATATTTGATTTTGTTCTAAATTCAATAATTTTTTGCAATGTAGTTCTAAACTAAACTTGAATGAAACTTAAGCCAAACGCAACTCATTTGTTTAAGCCGTTATCCACTACTTGTCCTTTAGGTTTGAAAACTTTCTGATTTTAAATTAATATACCATTTTTGACATAGGTTTATTATAACAAGGAGCTTTATAGAGCAAATTGCCCAAAAATCAACTGTATTATCAATATTAAATAATACGCTTTATATGGCATCTAAAAAGGCTCCCTTTTCAAAGGAATAAGTCAAATGTTAACTATTTCTAAAGTTCAATAAATCTTTGCCGAATTTTTCATCCATTTATTGAACAAAATTATTGTTAAACCTGTCAAAGCTGAGTCGGGATCATATCTCCGAAACTTAAAGCAATAAGTCAAAATAAAGGGAAGTCAGCCTTTCAGCTATATTTATTCGTTTTCGTAATAACATTTGTTAATCTGCATTACAATGTTATCCGTTTGCTGATTTAAAACTTTCCTCAAGAAAGCAGATTATTAATAATGATTAATTTATGTGGTTAAAATCAGAGCCATGGGTGTTCGATTTCAGAAAAGGGAAGCATTGCTACCGAGAAAACGCATTAGCAAAATGCTAAAAAATATCACTAGAAATATCCAAAGCTTTAAGCCAAATGCTGAGGTGGACAAAAGCTTTGTAACGGTGTTAACTTGAGTTCAATAGATATCAGTTTGCACAGAAGGACGAAATAATTTTGATTGTCAAAAGACTTGATTAAATTATTACCATCCAGAAGCAGATTGGAGAATAAATCCGGAATACAGAGTTTCAAACAGTATTTTATATTTTCTTCTGCAATATAAATAGATATATTTACTTTGTTTTACCCAAAAGATGGATGGTCATCTTTAGCTTATATTTTCACTATTATTTTACATTCAAATACTAAGCATGCATAGGTTCGGATTTCGATTTAATAGGCCTTAAATATGTCTTCATACCATTCTTCAATTTTACACGGCGAAAGTGCTCTGCCTACTGAGTAGGCAGCATTGGATGAGATGATAATACACACAAATTCGTGCATCATAAATATATTTTAAGAGTCGCTCTACCAGAAAAGAAAGTGACATGGTAATATCGAAATTGCATTGGCAGACTTTATGGGTAGGTAAATCATCAACAACGCTCATTACTTTGGCTGATATTTTTTGCAAATGTCTATATTTTTTATATAACCTTGAAATAAATCATATAATCTATCAAGATATTCGTTCTTTTACAGACATTTCACCAGAAGACCACTAAATTGAAATGTTGAACTCACGCTAATGAGAATGGAATGCACTTTATGCGGTGAAGTAGGAAATATGAAATGCGAACGAAAACTTCTATCAGACCCCTGATAATCTATTAAAAATATAGAGCCTTTAACTTCACTTAGTATTGCAAGTGGTAAATTTTAATGCTAAATCGGTTGTCACCCATTGCCATCGATCGAACAGAAAACTAACTTAGAGCAAAGCACTACCAAATTTTGTTCATTGCAAGTAAGAAGATGCTCCTGATCGGTCTTGTTTCTTAAAAATATTAAAAGAAATTTGATTTCACTCCTAATTTCTCAAATATATGCCAAAAATCAGTTCAACCAACCCATACACGCAACAGCTATAAGTGTACGGTTTGGTGAGTTCGTTTACATATAGAGGTTGTTTTTGCGCAAAAGATCCAGGAATTTTCCAACAATTTACACCTAATTGCATGCAAGGCACAGCGACCTCTAATTAGCTTTTTGCTTCGAGAATAATTAGCAACCCGTGTTTGGGTGTGAACAAACAGCCATAAAATGTGCTTCCCCCAAAATGGAGGTCATCAGTCTAAAGCTGCAACCCACGGGTCATGATTTAAATCGACAAGTCAGGAAATGGCGGGTATTCCTGGACCTTCTTTCACTTTGCTCATTGATCGAAATCTTTACTGCATGCTTAAAAGCGCTGGGTTCAAATTCTGCCCTAAATTTCGCTACCTTTAAAGGCAAAATTTAAAGTGCTACTGTTTGAATGGAATTTTCTACAGCGGATGATTTTGAATTCTGTGGCAAATTCCATGATTTTATGCAGGTTCTATTCCACATCTTTTGTTTTATGCTGAATTAGGCAACATTTGACAAAATACCCTTCTTAAATTGTGAGTTTAGAAATGGTAAACGAGTGGGAGAAATGTAACTTGAAGATTTTATTTGATAGCCATGAATTTGTGGGCTAAAAGCATTACAAGTTATCTTGCTGTTGCAACTCCAGAAAAAATATATTAATAATTTTCTGATTATTTTAGACTACATTTTTTCATTCGCTATTCAATGTAAATTATGTATAATTGTTTATGTTGTTAAGAGGACGCGTTGTGCTTCTTCGTATATATGTTTTGAGTCGTTACGCATCCGTTTTTCTGGTGGCCTGCTATCCTAAAGGCAGAGCGTAATATTACTAATCGCATTACTTTAGATAGGATCAATACCTCGTAAATAAGTAAATAAATAAATATATATAGATATATATATATTGTGACTAAACGTTTGCACAACACGTCGGGTAGTTATTAAGTTATCAGTAAATTTTGCAGGCTATACAAGCTGCGAATCAGGAGCGTGAAGGTGATACTCTTACCAGTAACAATTGTAAATATGTGTCATATAATGTGTTGCACCATTTTCCGATAATTTTTAAGCATTTTTAATGACATTTCCTTTTTAATTTGTTAATCACTTTTTATAGAAAAATGGCCTGTAAAAGAGCAGTTGTTTCGAAAAAAGCTTCTCAACGACTTTATCATGTATCAATGCGAAAAAAGAAAGTGTTACAACATACATTACCCATGTAAGATATGCTATTAAATGATACGTTATATTACTTTGTTAATGTCAAGATCTTCTTTGATATTCACAAAACAATGCAAATACTGAATGGGAAAGTCAAAAATTAGCTGTGAGGATAATTTTCATACACGCTAGTTTAATTAATACCTGACTTATTTAGTAGCCAATTCATACGCAAGCCCAATTTTCGGATTCAACAATACTGAAATAAAAAGAATAATCTCTTTTTCACAAACGCATATAAATTTTGTTTCATCTAGCTTGGTCAAAATGAACAATTGCTGCATTGCAATTTCACTTAATACATTTACAATATTCATTTATCGCATATATATTTATGACTATTGTCTGAACTTAAATCATAATTTACCTTCTTTACACCCTAAATACCTCTATTTTTTGAAAAAAATGAGCAAAAAGGAAGTGCTAATTTGCTATCCGATATTATTTTCTAGAATGATAATACATTGTTGGCAATATAATTATGCCCTAGTAAAATTTTGAAATTTTTGCATGTTCGATTTAATATCTTCGAAAAGATTTTTTTGGGCATCAAGTAATGACAATTTTGTTCAAATGAAGAAATGCATTTTATATATTCACTTTGGTGATTCTAATTAATGTAGAGATTCATTTGCAAAACCCACATTTCAGCTAAATAAGTGCGTTGCTGTGTTTTCAAATTGGTTTCATATTCGAGCCATTTTTGATAGAATACATTAGACTTCCCAAAAAGGTACATAAAAAACCCTTTTGCAAACAACTCATTACCCTGCTTATCAATTAGCCTAAATAGATAATATGCCTACAGCTGCTGAGAAAATTTTCATATTTGCAAATTGAATTCAGTGCTTTGTCGACACAATACTCAGTTTGATAATATAAACATCCAACTTTAAATGTGCATCATAAAATAATTTATTTCTTGATGCTACTCTGACCATAAATGATCAAAATGCAGAACTGAGTTAGTACACAATTTTATAAAAGGAAAGGTAGCAACATTTACGATTGTGTTAAATAGTTCATTTGCAACTGAAGAAGGGCAAGAAAGCCCCTAGTCCTAGTGCTCTGAGTAGCATTTTTTGCACTTAATTAAAGCCTTTCAGAAATGATAATATATTGTCTACTTAAACATTACACTTACTATCCCAATGGAGCCTAAGGTATCGTGGAAAATGTCAATTATCTGTTTAAACTTGATAAAAGACTATCTTCAGTAATGTATGGCCTCAAAGAATTAAGGGTAATATGTAAGAATTTCACAGGGGTTTGTTATCATTATTGCTTGACGATTTGGAGAGCACATATCCAGAACAAGAAAAACTAGGCCGAATCTCTACAAATGAATATATCGACAAAGGGTCGGCAAGCACGAAACAAATTTATTCGTAGAATAAGAAGCTTACAAAAAGCACTGGACAAAAATGCAATTTAAAAACAACAATTGTTTGTGTTATCCAGGAACTTTATCCAGTCAACTTGCTTTAAGAGGTGACTGTAAAATTTTTCTAATACTTAAAATTGCTAAATATCTCACATGCTAATTAAAACATCACATGGGCTAAATAAACTAATATAATAAATTAAATTCCAACTCATTTTTGCTTTTAAAAGAAATTATTAAAGCAAGAACAAGAATTGCCTTGAAAAATAAAATGATTTTAAGGTATATATATTATTACAATTAGAAAAAAATCATCCGTCATTTAATAGTAAAAAATTTTCTCATAGAACCGTATAAATGAGTGTAAAAACTTTCATTTTTATGTTTTCTTTGTTGTTAATGCAATTTGTACCTAAAATTATGTTTTGTTTTATTAAGTGAAATTGTTTTAATATATATATATATATACGTAAAAACAGTCCAAGGTGCACCTATATAATTAGACAAACATCGAATTAGTTCGACACAATCACTGCTATCCAAGTTTGATTTAGTGCGATAATATCCTTAATGTAAATTTTTTACTTGTAGTCAACAAATAATTTTCTGTTCATTAATGGCCCATCTAAGTCGTTAATATCAAACAAGCCAGTTAGACTCAAGAGACACCTAATACTGTAAAGAATGAAGTAAATAAAAAAATTAAGCATTTTGTATATATTTCAAAAGAATTACTAAAAATAATTTGCAAGAACATACTCTCTGAAAAAACCATTATTATATAAAATATAATATAAATATATATTTATATTATATATATTTTTATATATATAATATAAAAATATTGCTCATATTTTTTTCTGAAAAAATTAGCTTTTGTATTTTATTTTAAGGAAAGAATGAGAAGGCCAAGTAGTCTTCGAGACTTTGAGGTCGTTTTCAAAACAGTTGCCTATTTAATTACTATTCATTATTTCGTTATTTTTTCTATACCTAAATTATCCAAAAGGCTACAAAATGCAAAAGTTCATAATAATCAAGGCTTTCTAAATGTAAAAATGCCCCGATTTTTTATAGTAGGACTTTATGCTTTTCTCGTCAATCATACAATATTCGAATAATAGGTTTGTTTAATATCTGTCATTCGCTCTGGTAAATCTCCAAAAATTATTTTTTTATATCCTACGATCCCTCATTATTTATAGACCATGCTGCTGCAAATAGTCCAAAGCCTGATGTACTTGTTACGTATATTAATTATTTTGAGAAAATTAGCCAAAAAAGTATTTAAATGAGTGAAGCAGATTTTTGGTGCATTTGTTGCTGTTCAACTATTAGTCGTTAATCATTTTATAATCCATCAATAATTCAAAATTTCTACATTATAAAACGGATCAAACAGATCATGCTTACCTAAATTTTTGTTATTTGTTTCATTACCAGTTTCAGTTATTTGTTAAACAATTTGTAACCCATTAAGCATTCAAAGTGTCTACTTTATAAAACAGATCAAATTAATAGGTTGCATGAGTAAATTATTATTGATATTTTTTCATTATCAGTTTCCTACAATCAAATAGAAAAAAGTGGATCATATTAGAAGCAGTGAATTAAAGACTAAATTTACTTAACTCTGCTTTCAGTAATACGAGTGGCATCACTTCATTCAAATGAATGCTTTTCAAGTCAACCGCTACCAATTATTAATAGAAAAAATAAGTTTATACACTTTATTATCCATTATTATTATAAAAACAATGGAGTTGTAAGGAATAAGTGGCTTTCCTAATATCAAAACCTTTATTTTTGTCATCCCTTAGGTTATCACCCTCTTATTTACTCTTTAGAGATTTATTAAGAAAAAATTTAACTTAATTGTTTTATTAAGTCTCAACCCTTACGAACCGTATGTTTCTCCAAAACGCTGCAATATCTAAAGAGCCTATGAATATAAGCCCTTGAAAAATAAAATCGTGGTGCGTTTGAAAAAATGGATGCACTGCATATATGTCAATCACTTTGTTAAATCCCCCAAACTAGATTGCTTTCAAATTTTCATGACCGCTTAAGTTGAAATAAACGGTGTTCAAGAATAATAGAAGAGTAGTTATCTCGAAATTGACGGGCCATCGCAATAATCGCAGGGTGTCATGGGGTTCTGATGAATCCCTATTTCCTAGCCTCGAGTAAGCAACATGGGAAAAAGACTGCAACTTAGGTGAACTGGCTCAAATTAACACCGAAAATGCATCGTCAGGCATTTATCGACAATGAAACTGGTTTGCGAGCTTCTTCACCTGCGTCTGTGCTGTTTAGTTTAGATCAATAAATCACTTTCTTCCATTCTGTATAGCGTGTCAGCAGTTGATACTTTTTCGAGAAATCCTTCTCCAACTTTGCCATAAACATTGTTAAAATTAGATTATAAGGCCTTCCATTTTTTACAGTTTTATCTTTAATTAGGAAAAATAATTATCCCTAGATTCCATATACGCAGTCAACACGCAGTTACAGCTTTTTCTGCAAATGAATGTTTAGATCACGTTAATTGCTCCATTTTTCGAAAATAATTTTTTTAATTTAATATTATTATTATCATTTTTAAGCTCTCTGGGTCATTATTATGCCATTATATCCATTGGCATAAAATATGTGTTAGCTAGCATTCACCAAGGAATTAAAGGTTTTAATCATAGAAAAATGGAACTAGCATGGTCTATTCAATCTAAGCAATGGCGTGCACTGTTCACTTTTTTCTAAAATACATAAACATCAAGTACACAAAATGTTATCGGTTATTTGTTTAAATTTACACTATTATTGATGAACATTATCACTGTTTCTCCAGATCCAAGTCATCATTTGCGTATTCTTAAAAAAAACCAAAGAGGGTTTGTAAGGCGCCTACTGTAATAATATCACTGAGCACTTAAAAATGTAAAAATCGAATATTTTTCAGTAAATAATTTTATTCACCATCGTATTCAATGCCAACCAAGCAGGATAAATACAAAAGAGCAGACATCGAATAGTCCTTTCTTGATGAACCCATCGTTCACTCACTTTTACAGTTTATTCAAAAGCTTGAACCAATTGTATTCACAAGAATTTGCCATATATCATGTTCACTGACTTATGCTAGCAACAAATCTGATTAAGAAAATAGTTGAGCTTGCATTAATAAGGCCCTTAATAAGTGTAAAACCAAACCCATTTCCTTATCAGAAGTATTGGATAAGTTAATCTTTATTTTTGACCGTATTTCAGAAGACTGAATCAGTCATATAAAATAATTTTTAAAGTATCGTTATTGGCATAAGCTTTTCATTAATATGCTCTGCTGACCACATACCCGATTAAACAAATCATTAAGAGTGCATTGCTAGAGACCCTAATATGTTCCGACAACCAGATTCATTAAACGTACATTTATACTACAGAGGATACACCGTTTTTTGCTTGTTCTATTTACTTAAATGGACATATATATATATATATATATATATATATATATATATATAAGAAAAGAAACTACCAATACAAATTGGAATTCGTTGAAAAAGATTGAATAAATTAGAACTCTTTGTTGTTTATGCATTATTTAGGATTTTTTCAGACATTTCAATTAGGAGATTTTCTCATTTATCCCTGAATTTATAACTAATAAAATAAATTAACTGTCCATAGGCTTGTAAAGATCATTTCAATTAGCAATAAACAAACTAGATTAAATACGCCACTTTAAAATATAAAGTTATTTACCAATAAGAATATTTGTTAAAACAAATTCGATAAATTCTAATGTATAAATCAAGCTCTTGTAATAGTGCGCATTTTTTGCAATTTAATAGTGTTCCAATTGCATAAAATTTAACCCTCAAGATATTTAAAGGTCATTGCTGGGTCTACTGATTTATGACGTGCATGAATTCAATTCATCCCAAGACCGATTAACATTTTTTTGGTTTCTCTATACTTACTATAATTATTAGAGGTGGCATTTGAAAATTTGGACCACGTTTAAACAAAGTATCCAAAAAGTGCACGGCAGTAAGTCAAACATATTATGTGTTTGCAGATAATAATAGGAGTTATAAAACATGCCTATAAGTGTATTACTAACAGTCGCTCACCACAAATAATATCGAAGCCTATATAAATATTGGTATGTTGTTATGATAGATCTTGGATACACTAATATTAAAAATATTTGGAATGCCACCCACCCAGTTCTTCGGCTCGTCCGGCCTGAGCATCTTTCGCTAAAGAACATTTTTAAAGTTAAACTGTTTGAAATGAGTATTAGTTTATCGATGATGGTGTTAAGGATAGCCTTTATTGGTAAGCAACATAATCGATGCAAAATAGATTATCTCATCGGCATCTTATGGAAAAATGGCAATGTATAATAAAAATGCTTCAATTAAATAGAACATACCAACTATAAAAACCTAAATAAAAGCCCCATTGTTAAAGGTAGATAAGGGGTTGGTATTTGAACTTTTCAATATCAATAACCTTCATCAGCTGTTAACCCTTCGATAGGTTTTAAACTAAAACACAGTGCACTTACACATAATCAAATGTCAGTGATACTTTAGGGATTACCTACCACATCTTGCTAAATTATCAAAAGTCAAAATCACAGTACTAAGCAGAGCAAAAAAGAACTGGATTAAGAATATTCATACCAAATATAAAATTGGTATCTGAAAAATCACAGGAAGATTTGCCTAAGTTTAAACGAAATTAAATGGTAAAACTCACCCCATTGGTTCCTTTAGAAAAGAAGTTTCATATATTTCGATTCCATAACCAAGTACATCAAAAGTAATCTTACGCATGGTCCACTGAATTTCCATGAACATAATAACATTTTCTCCTGATTCAATTTAAAATTTGAGTACTCTTACCAAATCCACCTAGGATTTTCGAGTAGTCTACTGTAATACCAACGTCAGGCGTTAAAAATGATAAAACAATTTTTTTTAATGAACTCCTTATTTTAATGAACTAATTGTTCACTCCACACTTGCACTTTAATATAAAAGATCCATTTTAGAATATAGTCATTGGCTAAAGCCTTTGCAAGATTATGCTCCGCTAACCACAAACCCTATTGCATTACTAGAGCCCTTAATAATATGTTTTAGACCAACTGGTTACTTAGAGATTGTTTTCGATTCTTTCCAAAAATCCGATTCAGAGATTTCAAAAACTAGAGCATTAATAGGACATATCACATGTTTAAATTGTAAGTAAGAATTGGCTCAAATAGGATACAAATATAAAATTTAGCCATCTAAAGAAGTGTAACTATATAACGCTCTGCCTAACCAGACTACTCGTTGATAATCTTCAATCTTACATCTATCATAAAACATTTTAAAGCATAATTCTCTTCTTATAGTCTGTCATTTTAAATAATATCACCATTTTCTCTTAACTTAACTGAGTATTTTCAAACGTGCTCACGTTTGACTTTTAGTTCAGAAACGGCATAATTTTCTTACCTATTCCACAAAATAAAAAATGAAAAACTAGAACTGAAACGCAGACAACCAAAATTTTGGAGCTTGAAAATATGCCGTTCAAAATAGTGACGATTTCTTTTGTGTTATAGTATCCCAAAAACATTTTCGTTTTCACAAGCAGTAGAGAACCTTTCGAAGAGTAGGTGTACATTTGTGAGAATATTTAAAATTATTGAAAAAAAGTGATGTTATAATTGGAGCTGTAGTGATTAAAACGAAGTAGGCTTTGCAAGTTGGAGCAATTTCCTCGTTTTTTGAGAAACGTTATTGAATTAAAATAGCAAAATATATTTAAAGGCGAAAATTCGATAAAAGCATATCGAAAATGCCTGCCCGTTAGTTTAAAAATTTGAATTTGAACTTATGTGTCCAAAAGCGATATTCAATCATTAATTATGATTTTCATAAATGAACGACTTTTAATAGATTTTACTGACATCCCCAATTTGCCACGATCATCATATCCAATATACAGAATCTCAGGATTTGAATTCACAGCTTAGTCGTCATCATGGATTATAAATTGCGGTTTTTGCTGCCGACAGAACCTAGCTGCCAGCTAGTACGCATTAAAAACGTTGGGGGAAAAGTTTTGGTATGTGTCCTCGAAGTTAACTATAAGCATATCCTAGTTAAAACGCCTTCTGAGACGCCGATGCTCATTGGCTTTGGGGTCATTCTTGCGCGTTTATTCAACGTTGCAACGGGTAGAGGCTGAACACAATCGAATCCAAGCTTAGATTTCACATGTTGTGCAGAATACTATCAGGTTCTTCAAAATCAACAACCTTTTCCGCCAATTTTCAACACCTCTGGTTCATTTGTTGACATTCTAATTTCTTAAAGTTTCCATGATTTCTTCCTCGATCCCATTGTAGCACAGCGCAATTTTTATTTTCCAGACGGACCCCAATTCATCACTTCAAATCAATGACAATAAAACAGAGGAATGCTGATGTTTTTGAGCAGTTGATTTACGCAAAAGAGGAACTGTGGTTTTAACACAAGAAACTGTTATCGATTGGGGCATCGACGCATTGCGTCATGAGCCAGTGCACAGTCACCTTTGTGCTTAGTCGACAGATGGTTTCGAAATACGATTGGTTGACTTCACCTAACACTGCCTAACTTAAATTTCATATGATTAAAGCGGAAACATAAGTGTACCGCATTGTTTCACCAATTATTGAGCTTGGGAGTTTTATTTTGAAAGCCGATCAATTTAATTTAATAAGGTTTGTATTAGGCGAAAGTAATTCAGCATTGTTCATTTCAAATGTAGCTAATCAGGGCTTAGCTTCAGTGGTAATGGATTCCGGGCAGGTATCTAAACACAAACTTATCTTCTCCAGCATATTTTGATGAGAGTTGTTGTTTTATTTTGCAATCTCAGTCGCAATATTTTTTCATCAGAATTTTTGAAGAAAGGAGCCTAGTCTTCATGTCGTAAAAGAAGAAGGCTGCGGCTTTAATACCTAAGTGATTACTAAAATATACTTAAATATCTTACAAATTTTGCCAGTTTCCTCATACTATAATGATGAGGGCATGACGGATTAAGGCGAAAATATATCTGCAAGTTTTGTGACGGCGTCAAGTGGTCACTGAAAATATTCATTAACTAATTCAGCTATTCTGGGATAACTTTTCACCTAAGTGGTAGCGGAGCGAATACATAGCGTGAGATTTTCAGTGAAAAATAACTCTAACTTGGGTTTTCATTTTTTCATATTATAATATAATATTAACAGCTAAGCTGTGTTTGAATGGAAATTAAAAATTTGCTGGGATGTATACTATCGACCGGGAGTATGTAGCCCTGAGTTTGTGCCATCAACATTTCTCGAAGGCCCAACAGTGGGAAATCAATCACCATTAAAGAATAAGTATCACAGTACAAGTGACCATGATATATATGTATGTATATTTGTATAGCACAATAAATTAAAACATTCACGTCCTCGTCTTACTCCCATCGAGCAAAGATCCTGCGCCTCATTTTCTTTAAAATTAAGGAACGTATCACTGATTCTTCTCATTTATAAAGTACATAAAAGGCTTCATTTGCAGCCTCTAGCAGCAACCTAGCTCTGCTTATACGTGCTTTGAACGATATGACCCAAACTGAGGTATCCTAAGCCGATAATCATAAATTGAAAGCTAAATATATTTATGGAAAGAACTCAACGAGACCCGTTTTCTCCCACTTGCCAAAGTCAACCTCTTTTTTTAGTGTGCCACTGTAAAAAACTTTTTTAGAAATCTTCTTTTTATTTTTTCACTTTCATTCCGTATTAATTTGCTTTCATTGCCAAAACCATATTAACGTAGATCTAAAGTGATTATCACTTTAAAGAACTTCCAAATACTTATCAGGTAAGAGAAAACCGAGAATGAAGGTATAAACTTGTATTAGAAGAAAGATCTAGCAAGTTACGGAGGCGATTTTGCTTGTACGCCGTAGTACGAAGTTGTGTACACCAATTATCGTGACAGGGCACAAATTGTGACTAAGCGATCTGTGATTGGTCCATTCGTGTCCTTATCTTCAAACAATATCCACATCAGCGCATCTCATAAGCACTACATATTAGTTAAAACAACGACTTAACCAGTCGGTTTCATAAATTTATTTCAGCGATTTGCGCATTTTGGCATTATTCTACTGAATGCGGGCTGGACGATTTGCCTAGACTGCCTACACTCGTGCTGATGACGCCTGTTCACACAAAGCCACGCTGGCCTTGCCACCAGCACGTGGTCAAAGTGCCTTTTCAAATCAAGTGACTTATCTACTCCGTTGTTCTAATTAGAGTCCTTTGTCCTCAAATCATATAAATGATGGACACAATGTCTGGACTCCTGACGCTGGTGATGGACGCACTAGAACATGCGTCCTATAGCTACCGCCAATACGCTTTAAGGACAATCCGAAGAGGCAAAACTAAAATGCAATTGTGCGTTCCATATTGCAAAGTGAAAAAATTTTGCATTGTTAAGGGGGTTTTACATGTAAATAAAAATAAAATCATGATTAAAGGCACAGAGCCAAGTGTCACCGTGTCTGACATGACTGCTTAGCGCACGTGACGCAATTTCGTCTTTTATCGCAAAACATATATGAATTCATAAAATAGAACTATTTTTGCCAATACAGTCTCTAAGATGTGGAATTTTATGAAGGAGACGGCTGATTTATTGAATAAGATAATTAAGACAATGGCGAATAGTGACACCATGGAATACATTAGGTAGGCTTAACATGAACGACTAATATAACCTTCAGACCGAGCATCGACTAAGGTCGAAAAGAGCACTGAGACAAGAAGTTGTCTAGGTCAAGATTATTTTTCGAATAACTGAGTTCCCAGAGATGTTGAGCATGAAATAGCTTGCAAAGGCACTCTGAATGCGAAAAAGCTTTGATGAGGAAATCAAACACACCGAGAATATGCACGCAAGTATGAAATATGAGTACAACCGGGATTGAAGCATGATTGAAATAATTATCACCATTGACTTCAAATTAACATTCAGATCTCTTCAGCGTCTCCTTGAATGCTAATCCAGCACTACCGACGCGCCGCCCTCACTGATGTGAATAGGTAACTCTTTGATTGGCTGTTCCTTAACCGTCTTCCATTGTTGGTTCAGTTCAGACTTGTTGGTGTCTGTGTCACATCCCACTTACCTACCCTACCTCCACCCCCACATGATTCTTGCAGGCAAATAAAGGACTACAAAGACGTCACCGACTCACCGTGTTGCTGTCTGGGGTAAGGAATGTCTCAGAATGTGGGGATTTAGCCGGAGGATTAAAGTAAATTGCTTGTGAGATTGCAAGAAAACGGCGTGAACTGAAACACCTACAATAGGGCGAATGAGTACAATTAGACGAAGAAAGTAACAAAAAGAACATTTATGATCCATCCTGAATAGGAAGTTTTGGGTGGAAACAAAAGAGATGCAGGTACTCTATCTATGTTTCTGGTGATGAGGTGAAAACCAGTGTTTAACCTTGTCCTTGTAAAAGTGTGTGTAAACAATGACCCCCGGTGTGGGGAAGGTTATAAAACTAAACCCTCCATGCATTATAGATTGTTGTATATGTTCACTGACTCATTACCGTGGCGTGCTTGGATAGCGTGAAACACGTAACATCTCCAATTAAAAAATGCCCGCCTTTAATTGGTCATTTTATTTGGCTTCAAATTCCCTAGAGTTGGCTATTGTGAAAACTAAGCATTATGAAATAAATGGGTGGGTATCGAAATGAAGCTGTTGAAAATGCGCTAAAAAGTGAGAGAACTTCTGATGGTGAGGGCGAATAGGTATTGGCTAGGCTCAGCTGTTAATGAGCTCATAGATTTCTCTGTTTTAGGTGGCACTGGTAACAAAGTGCCTTTCATATGAGCACTGAAATGCACCCTTGTTACGATAAGATATCATACTCAACTGTCTGCCATTTCGATAAGCTGGACCTCTCTGAAACTTACTTACAAATTAAAGAGGAAGATAATCTTGTGAGTTACGCACTATTATTTTTCACAAAGGACTAATCTAATTTAATTATAATTTAACGCAGCATATATCAATACGATAGTGATAAACAAAATTAGTACCAAAATAATGCATAAGTGGTTGTATACTATATATCAAAGCAGCTAAAATGTTAAGTTGGTCATCTTTGGAACTTTTTCAGTTTTCAGTTTTCAGTTAATGATGTTAACTTACAGGTAAATATGTGTATTACGTTATATTCCATTAAAAGGAGCAAGGTTTTGGCAACTAAGTACCTTATTTTTGCGTTCCCAACTTTATAGAGTAAAACACAGATTTTGCTAGACATATATTAAATTCTTCCATAAACAAAGGGCCCAAGCTTTCTTTTTCTAAGAAAGTGCAAAATAACTTGACCAGCTAATAGAGGCCAGTAATGTGGAAAAAATGGAAAATATTTAATTTATCGGATTATAGCTATCTACCCAGCTGTCGAAACAAGGATAATTTACCTTTTGTCAAGCATAATGTACTACAATACAATATAGCAACGGATTTCCTCATATAGTCCGTTTTAACACTTCTTATATTAATTTTAACAAATCTTTTTTTATTTAAAAATGCGTAATCTTGAGTTTGCACAATTTATTAAATTATTTTTTTAAATCTTACTTATTCGAATGAGTGGACATTGCTCAGTATAAGGCAACATCGTATACCTAATATTACCCAAAGAATTGTGGGATTAGCAAAATATGCGTTAGCATGTTGTCTCAATTTAAAAATATTAATGGTAGGATTTTTAAGAGATACTTATATTTGACAAAATGATAAATACATGTTTTTTAAATAGGCCAAAGCCAACTTCTTTATATATCAGAAAATATTTATCAAGTAACATGTAGCCAATTATAAATATCTTGACACTCTCCCTCAGCGTCTGATATCGTAACATTTTATCCACTAAACACTTTTAAAAAGGTGTTCCTGAATAGCGAGATATCAAAATTGATTCATGAATGACGCAAAGAATCAATGTTTATGAAAATGCTTGAAAAATCCCAGTTAAATCACTAAAAGTGCACTAATGAAACAAACCTTTTGGCTTTAATGAGCTAAAAATGAATATGTTAAGTTCACTTTTCGTATTTTTGGGTTTAAAAGTAAAATCGCCATATTCAAGTGCTCATTTAGGAATATGAGACCACCAAAATGTGTTAAAAATAACTAAACTTAATCGGCTTTCGCGAAAATGATGACAGTTGAAATGAGGTAGATTTACAAACAATATTAATGTTTCATTTTACAGTTACCACTGCAATTTAAGTCACAGAATGTAAAGAAATTTGATCAAAGAAAAACCAGTGAATTTCGTCTAGTAAAGAGGCTTTGGGTTGATAGAGCTCTCAAAAAGGAGATCCACATAATTATAGTTTGTTTTTAAACAATATATTTACAACCTTCATTCAATCTTGTCTGTTACATGAAATTTTAAAATAGCAAAAGTGTAAGCCGTTTGTAAGATAAAAAGGAAAAAAAATGCTTGTCATTTATTTAGATGCAATAGTCTTAATCCTCTATAACATCTCATGTGAGCGAGTGGTCGTGGCTGAGAAAATTTCATGCTCTGAATAAAGGTTTAATGTGTTTTGGTTAGCACATTCTGCTTGCAAGACGATGAAGTGTTTATTTATGCGACAAACAAAGTACCACATTTGTATTTGGTGGTGCTGAATATTTTAAAACCAGTCCAATGTTATCTATAATTTCACTGAAAAATTCTCACTGACATTTGGGAGTATTGGAAAAAATACTTTATGAAGATTCAGGGCCAACGTCGACTGCAAAGAGACTCAGCAATTAGGCTAGTTTAATATTTTTTATCCCTTGTTTTAGTTTGTCCTACTTAACTGATAATCTGATAGATTAAAGTCGTTTCCTTGCCTATAGCTAAAACCTTTCGTTTTACAAATTGCACAGCATACAAAAATTAAAAAGCCCAATCAGCAAGAAGTAAAAAGAGATGTGTGTAAATGATTTTGTAAAAAAATACTCTGAAAAAAGGCCAAAGTAAAAAATAAATGGGCTAAATAAAGGTATAAATTAGAATTTTAAAGAGCATTAAATTAATGTCATTTCTGGAACTAAAAATGGCGTTTTAAATGCATAAATGTATTCATTTCTATAGGCCAAGTCTGTGAATATTTTTAATAAGACGGAAACATTTTTCAAGTTCATATTATCTACTAACACATAATATGTTTAAACATATTCAGTTTTTTGATGTTCACAGCAGTGCTTTCTTGGGATTTTTGTTTAAACATGATCCGATTTCTTTAACGCCACTTCAATTTATTATAATAGGTAAAGAGAGAGCAAAACAACTGGACGATCTTGGAATTAAATTAATTCATTTACTTCTTAAATTGGTCTATTTAGCAGCGTCGTTCTAAATATATCTAGGGTTAACTGTTTAAAAGGGAACCTCCTAAATTACGAAAAATACGCATTGATAAAATAGTTTGGAATCATGTTGCTTGTTTTAAACGTTAAAATCCATTTACTTTGTTTTAGTGGGTTTATTTACGGTTAAAATAACAATTTTGTTTTAAAATGCCATATTCAATAAATTTATTTACATTTAATTGAAGTTATTTATACAAGATTTAATGACCATTTCGCATCAAAATTGTTTGTCTATTTTAATAGGTTTAAATTCTTGAAAAATTAAAAGCAGTCACCAATTTGAGTTGTTGAACAAAATCCAAAATAATCTTTTAACTACTAATAGTTCTAATTCAATCAATACTTGTCGAACAAATCTCAATTTAAATATATATCTATGTTTTCGTCTAAGCAAACAGATGGTTTAAAAGTGAAATTCATTTTAGTGGAAAAACATCAATCTGAGAACTCGCAGTAAAGCCCTGTATCCTATATAATATAAATGCACGTTTAATGAGTCTGGTATTTAGCATTCACTAAAGGTTCTAGCAGTGCAATTCCATCAATTTGCTTAATCGAGTTTGCGGTTGGCGGAGCGTGCTAATGAAAAGGCTTTAGCCAATGAGCATAATTCAAAAGTGGATTTTCTAGAATATAATTGGTTCACCTTGTTGATTAAACTGCAAAAGTTGAGTAAAGGAAGAGTTTATTAAAAGGATCATTCGATGTTTGCTCTATGTGTAATTATCATGCTTAGTATACATTTAGTAATATGGTAGATAAAGTTATTCTTTGTAAAATATATCGTTTTTATATTTTTAACACACAACTATTATATTACAGTAAATTATTGGAAAATCCCAGATGGATTTGGTAAGAATCTATTTATTTTAACTGATATCTGGAGAAAAACTGATTTTGCTCATTGATTTCCAGTGGACCATGCGTAAGATTACTTTAGGTGTATTTAACTATAGAATCGAAATACACGAAACATTTTATTTAAAAGAATATGCTGAGGTGAGTTTGTCCACTCAATTTCATATAAAACTTGAGTAACTTGGCATATGCTTCTTCAGATTTGGCTTTTATTCATGGTATGAATAATCTCAAATCATTTCATTTTTGATCTGTTTGTTACTGTGTTTTTAACGTACGATGCTTTAGTGTACGGTGGTGAGTATTTAGCAAATTATCATTAAAATTTAAGTTTTTATTAATGGATCACTGTTTAGCGTAAAACCCGTCGATATGAGAGCTGTTGAAGAAGGTTATTGATATCGAAAATCTTCAAAAACCATCCTTTGATCCAGATTTGTTATTGGTGCTTTTGTTCAGGTTTTTATAGTTGGTAAGTTCTATAAAATTGCAATATTTCAATTTTTGGCTTTTTATGATAAGTATCAATCAAATATTTTATTTTCCATCGCTCGTGTTGCTTTTCCAAAATGAGAGACTTTAGCATTGGCAAAATTGTTCTCGTTTTTAAGGATTAAATTTTGAAAAATTTTGTTTAGCGAGAGATGCTCAAGCCAGAGGAGCCGAAGAACAGGGTAGGTTGCATTCCAAATATTTTTGATACTAGTACTTTTAGATTAGATACAAAAACATCATTATTAATAAAGGAAAAGATATTACTTATGGTAAGCGACTGTTAATATTGTAAATATGTGAACAAATAACTCAATGTAATTAAATTTGCAGCTCAAAATGTTTTATGGTATGCATATTTGACGTTCGATCAATCGTTGCTGTAAATTGAGGTTTCAACAAATTTTCTTTCTAGAATCATCCAGTAGTTCCACAGCCTCAGTAAAATTATTTGGACGAATGGTTCATGTAGTGGATACGGTTTATCTAAATGACTGATTCAGAGTTTCACAATCTTTTTCTCGAATTATTGAGGAAATAAATTTTTCAAGAACACCTTTGCCAGAAATTTAAAATTTTACCTTTGGTAAATGTCACGAAATTCAACACTAGGCTTCCAGCAAACTTGGTGCTACTCGTGTGCGGAATGTCCTGATGAACTGCATTGGTATATACCGCAATTCATATATATTTGCGATCTTTGAAATTTAAACATGTAATGCCCCTAAAAAAGGTGTGTAATAATGGTATTCAAAACCCTATACCACCGATATTTCCATTTGAAATACTTTTATAGAAATTGTTACGAAACATACAATCCATATTTACACTATCCAACAAGAAAAAAATTATCCAAGATCCTTAATAGTGAGGCTATAATTATGGTGTACAATATCATGTCCACCTGGTATTTCCACTTATAACTTGGGAATTTTACGTTAACTGAGAGAGGCTAAGAGCACACTAATAAGGAATGCATCGTGTACGCGTTATTTCGTGATTTCGGAAATCCGCAGCATTTTTCACGGCTTATAGAATAAAATTTTCTTTACAGTCGTGTCATTTTAAAAATTCACATTCTTTTACGTTAAGGTGTTCCTTATTCAGATGCTGTAAACAAGAAAACGCAAGAACAAAAATTGCTCAAATATAGTTCTTTTTCAATAATTTTTTAACTTTCCAGAAATTAACACGTTTCTGTGAAGTTCACTTCTATAATCAGCCTAATTATAAAACTAATTCGACCATATAAAGCATGAATGCAAATTAGGGAATGAGAATTAATAAATTTTGTTTTAAACGCAGACATACATGCGAGTTCTATAGGATAGGTCTGCTAATATTTATAGTTGTACCACAAAAGGCTTAAAAAGGTCATTTCATCTAAAAATCAAGATATTATTTGAAGTTATTCAATTGTTCGTACATTTGACAGTGCTTTCTTGGACTATTTTGCTCATCCATGGTTCATATTCTCAAATGCCACCTTTAGTTACTACAATAAATAAAGAATGAAAACAAAAATCTGAACGACCTTAGAGTAAATTGAATTCATCCACTTTATAAATTAGTCACTTTAGCAGTGTCTTTCTAAGCATTTAAGCTTTAATTTTTAAGAGGACAACACTCTAACTGCAAAAAGAACGAACTGCATAATAGTTTGGATTCGCATTGCTTGATTTATAAGCTAAATTCTGTTAATTCCGTTTTAATTGGCTATTTAGAGGTAAATAAAGTTTTTTTAACTGTTAGCACATTTAATGAGTTCATATGT
>JAUOZQ010000574.1:0-31026 GCA_030710315.1 Anomotaenia brevis
CTTCCTAATGGTTGACGCCATTGACATTAAGAGCATAGTTTAGATGACCAACAATTACAAAATGAAAGACCCGAAGAAACAAACCGCTAGTCGAAATGAAGATGAGTAGAAGCATCAACACGACTTCGTTGAATGCAAAATCGAAGCAAAATCGATCGCGAATTATCTAATGCTTCATTGAAAAATACCAATTGCCAATTGGCTTTATGCTCAAACATCTAGGCAACTATAACCATCGATAGGGAGGTTATTTACTGCTTTTGACCATATTGCGATTAGTGAAAATGACACTGTCAGCCATGCACATTTTGGAAGTCGCCGATTTTAAAAACCCTTGGATTTCCCTTTATAGAATCCCACATGTTTGGGACAGGTTTGGTCCTAATGAATGTAAGCGATGGATTTGAAATTCTATCCAACAATTTAGTTATATTAATGTAATACCACCGTTAGTTCATAAATAAATGAAGACAAAACTTGCAGAAGATTTGTGTAACAAAGAAAAAGTGTCGAACCCTCTTGCTCTTCTCTGGGGTTATGATTTCTGTAGAGTTTTCTGCATGAGCGTAATTCCTCTCTTCAAGTAACTTGCATCTTTCTCTGCATTTATTTTGATTTGCAGACAAAAAATTAGTGGTAACCTTTTAATTAATTACAAATGACGAAGATAAGTGAGCAGGACCCGGTGGTCAGGTTCTACGACTTCCAAAGGGGTCAGGTGCTGCGAATTGTCCTCAAATCGAAGCTGTTGGTAATTACGTCACCTATCGTGTGGTATCTTGACTGACTAAGTTACCCTATTTATTTATGAATATTTAAATCCAACCAAAAGTCTTAAACTTACAGTGTATTATCAATGCGAAGTAACCTAATGAGTTGAGGTCAATATATATCATAAATTAATTTAAAAAACTTAGGCCTAAATAAATACATTATGATCTATGGGTTTCTCGAAACAGCAGTAAATTGCATTCCAGGTACAATGGAAATTGACTAAATGGACAAGGAGAAGGTGCAAGAAGAAACCAAAACTATTGGGGTTTGTGTATTTCTTTGTAGTTTTCAGGCAGGAAACGTATACCCCTAGAAGTGCCTAAAAGAGGTTTTCTATAGAAAAAATCAGGCAGGAACGTCTTTTTTGCTTGACATTGCTTGTGTCAAATGTATACCTAGGTTTGATAATATCACTGTCAGTGACTGGAGTACGAGATAACCAGTCTACCTCGTAAAAGAGACCAAAATCTGGCAAAAATGCCATCTTTAGCGTCAACTGCTGCCATTAGACTTCGGGATCAGTGGCTTGACTGCTTTTGCGAGGGATCAGCTCGTCACCCGAAAAAGTCGGAAGTTGCTGCAGGGTTCAAAATGTCAGTTGAAGTTTCTCCCTTCGGGTGTTCAAATCAAATTCAGAATGTAATTATGTTTTTCACAATGCCTTTACACTAAAATAAAGCAACTCAAGTAAAAAATACAACTGTATTGCTAATTTTAAATTTATATGAATACATGAACTCCATAACTCATTTTTATTTCATCTCTTAACTGTATAATTGAGGCATGCCACTTATATTTGTTTCCTTTTTTTTGCAATTGAAACACTACGGCCGTCTGCGAGGACCTTCCCGATTTGAAAAATTCACTAATAACTTTCAAATACCTGCAGTTCGTTAATTCACTTGGGAAGCGTTATTCCGAGTTATGGATGAATCAAACGATCGTCGACAGTCCATTCTACGCGCCGTATCAAAATAAAAGGTGATAGATAAATTAATATAAAGGAGGTTCAACAAAATCCATGGCCTATAAAACAAAAACTCAATCTCTAGCTCCACTCCCTAAGTAACCTTTCAGAATTTCTGTCAAAATATGAAATCGCCTCCTCCGTAGAGAGTTCTCTTGGTTATTCCGGGTGAACATTACCTGGGATCATCGCTATACTTGTTTTAATTTGTTCGTAATCATATTTCATATAATTTTTGTAGCGCTTTCTCTCCCACCTCTTTCAATTTTCAACTCTGTCATACAAGCACCAACTGAACTGGAGTAAGTACACTCGGGGGTAGGATGATCGGGGATCCTGGGACTATTATCCGGAAATAAATTACAGTTGAAATCCATTGTGTTCGCTATGCGACGGTTCAATTTAGCCTTGTACTCGTCCAATGTATAATCTGCCTCTCCCTCAACCCTTGCTATTTCCAAAACATGTCGCTATATTTTATATCATTTGATATTATTATTTTTCTTAGCTTAAATATTCACGGAGAGCTAACGAATTCCCTAAAAATTTTGCTAATCTGCATAAGTGTTATGCAACTGCATTTTATTGGCCGCTTTGATTTTGAATATAAAATATTTGGCTCACAATTTCTATTCAATTTTTCCAGCTTTTGAGTAATCTTGTCCTCATTAGGAGCCACACTAGTTATCGGTTCGTTTAAAGGGTTAGACGGCTGCAATCAACGAAGGCTCTGTTTGACCCTCGAAACTGCCCGGCCCCGTGGTTCATCAATGATTTCCATAAACCGTGCTCTTAACGCACATTTTGCAATTTCCAGAACTTTCTAAAACATCTGCGATTTAGGATTATCGGGACCTTTGTTTAAATCTTTTTTTCTGAATTCAACGCGATACCTATAATTATTTATTTCCATTAGAATAAAGGCAGTTTCGAATTATGCGGTTATTTGAAACAATGAAATACCAAATATCTATGCAAAACTACCCAATCTTCCATAACCAAGTTTATTTTGCGAAAGTAGAATGCGTTTTCAAAGACAACGGAGCAATAACTAACTCAAAGAAGTCAGTCCCGATTTCGTTCATCGTCAGTTACAATAATTGCTCTGTATTGTTCTACGAATCATCCTAACACCCTTCAGGACTTGAAAATTGATTTATCAATGCAAATATCTTACTTACTTTTCCTTCAATATTTAATGCCATAGGCAAACACGGTTCAACAGGCCTTCGAAATAAGCGACTTGTGCAAATCTCTCCCTTTTGTTCGTAAATTACGATTTGTCTAATGTCAATTCAATGCCTCAATTATAATCATTTGGAGAGCAAATTATGTCTTCTTTCAGCACATAAACCACAAAAATCTTGAAGAATCAAAGCACCACACTCTCGAATATTGTGTGGCTTGGACATGGTAACATATAACAATATTAGATTCACTTAAATGGGCAACGGATTGCTTGCTAAAGCGCAAGGTGACATTTTTAACATAATAATACAAAGCTTATTTTCACCAGTAATAAATCAATGGCATAAGCATCCACAGGCATTCACAATCTATTCATATTCCCTCTGTGCCATACAAATCAGCTTTGTTTTGTTTGGAAAAATCGATCAGCGTGGATGTCGATTAAATGCGTCAAAGAGTATTTAGCTTTCACTGAACATTAGAGAAAAGCCTTAAAAGTCTTAAAAGAATGCACCACCTCTCCCATTCATGTATAATCACGTACTGCTCGAGCATTATCAATGCACTAGTGATAATTGTCCAAAGAAAGTCAAAATTAAAATTAAATCTGTGTTCAATTTCGGAAACGGAATAGCGTACAAACCAAATTAACCTCATCGAAACCGATCGAAGTGTGATCGGTAGAATTCAACTTAGGTATAAGGACAGGCTGCTTATAATTTTCGTATCCATTTTTAGAATGAGGATGTCAATTATGTTAATAATAAAATATGCATGAAAACTCTGCAAGAGTCACACTTTGCTCTTGTGGTCAGCAAGAACTTGACTTGATATTAAAGATCTGCTTTGTTTGTACACTGAATAATAGCACATTTACCCTCATGCGTGAAACGTCCTATCTATGGGCAGTTGTATATCAATTGAAGTGGAACTTTGTTAGGAAAGCGAACTAGTCATTGCACAGCCAGAGCGGCTACGGAGCTGTCTACCGTTGTTCACTGAGCCCGCAAATGTCCATCTATGAGGCAAGAGTCGCAAGGAGCAAGAACAAATGCTTTTAAGGCAAAAGGAAAGATTTCCAATTTTACTCCCATAATGAAAATAAAAATTATTATTGAAAGACAAAGTGCCTTTTTAAACTCATTAGCCATTGCATGTTAAATATAAGCCTTCGAGAATGCCCCAAGGCACTTTAATATTTATAAAGCACTCAGTCATATTTCCGAGAATGCAGTGATCAGCACCCCACACTATAAGACTCACGATTGAGCGACGGTTTAATCTCACACCATTACCATTATTATCACGAGGAAACCTGCGTCTTATTGCCCCCACATCAGAAGGTAAGGGGCATGGACATTTGTAGGAACAGCTGTGTTTCTTGTGTATTTTTTTGTTACTCCATACGTTTTGAAATATTAAAAAAGCATCACACTACCCTATCAGGTCAACGGATCAGAGGTGTTCACTAAAGTCCAAGGGATTTCTACTGTGTGGTTGCATCTGATTGAGCTATTCAGGGATCATCTGGTGCTTGTCAATTTGGATGAAAACGACCGACCTTTTCACATTAAGGTATGAAGTTCAAGTAGCAGTTTGGGTAGAAGAACCTAAAATCTTTCATGGTTGTCAAAACTATATTTGTATCAGGATTTGAAAATCTGGCCAATAAACCGAACTTCTTCTTCCTCATAGTAAAAATGGCCCCAATGGAATAGCGCGGGCTGCGGGGTGTTATTGTTGTTAAGTTAGCGCTCTTATCAATGCTTTTGCAATTTTAAATGACTAGGCTTTTTAAGAAATGTGTCAAGTTTACTTTTACAGCACAGTATCCTCCAAGCACGAGAACCTTAGTAGTTTCCAAAGACTTAATTCTTTCTGTTCACTTCTATTCAATTTAGTAACAATTATGACCTTTTATATGTCTTTGGTTATGGTTCCTTTGAAATATTGTTAATTGAGCTATTTTTATGGGAGGATTCGTCGGACCGTCGAAAACTATTAACACAACTTCTCCGGTCATTTCCATGGACTAGATTTAATAAGGAAATGCATGCTTCTATCAATTTTTAATCTATATATATATGATAATAATAGTAGTTAAAATAATTTTTTTAATTACAATTTCTATAATATATTATACACGGTAGCAGCTAAAGCAACAAGTGTGTATACAGCCTAAAAATATTAACAAAATTTAAATTTAATTTGAAGGTTTGAATTCATATTGTTAAAACTGCCTAATTTAAGCAATATTAAAAAGAAGGATTTCAGTTGATAGCAATGAAAAATTCAAGTAAAAATATAACGACTTAGAGAAAATCGCCTTTTCAACCCAAAAGTGAGGACTTTCCTGGTGGCCTTTCCCGATAATGAAAACTATAAAAGCTCCTGTGAAGTGACCGGAATGATCTGTCCTTGCATATTGTCTAAGGACCACAAAAAGATCCCAATTCCACTTTACTAAACGAAAATTCCACCATATTTAAACTGCTTTCGAAATGAGTAGTTACTATTTACAATAAGGCTTCCCGTCTCCTGTAGCTGTAATCTAACGCAACCTTTACTAATCACACTACTTTGGTAGCATAGCGCCTCGTACTTTATAGCACTTAGTCAGGATTGATTTCGTAGGCAAAACCGCGAATAATGCAACACAATTATAACTCATTCAATTTTATATAAATGAGAGGTTTAGAGACATTAACGCCTCATCGTTGTTGCTAAAGTCGACCAATATTCTTGGTCGTAAGCAGCAACCGTACTGACAACTAAAGCAAAACAGATGTATTGAGCACATCCCAGAAACGGCTTGAATACAATAGGACTCATTTAGCTCTATGCTTTAGAAATTCACCATCCAAATATATTTGTAATCAGCAATCATTCGAGGTTTTTAATGTATTTCTGGTACTTTCAGCGTGATTGCAAAGAAGATTTTCAAATACACCCAAAGGTTAAAGTCCAACTCCGAGCTAGATAAAATAATTATTAGCAGAGTGTTAGATTTGACTGTGTTGATTGAAAATAGGAAGTAAATGAGTTAAAATGGTATTCACTTAAACACAAAGAATGGGAAAGACCGGTGTGAAGTCAAATGGCAATTCTTGAAACCTGGTAAATTATGCTACAGGATGGATTTGGGAGCAATAGATCATTCCAATGATCGCTCTATTCGTGGTCGTAAGCAGCAAGAGTACTGACAACTCAAACAAAACAGATATATTGAGGCATTTACTACCTCTTATACAATTTTTACAAAGTTCCTTGTCTATCAAAAATAGCGACACATCGGGCGGAAAAAATATAATTTAAGCGAAAGTTTGAAGCACTAATGCTACACCTTTTTTCAGTTCAGTTCTGAATTCAAATGCTAAATGTTGATGAGGTTAAAGTTGCGAAGGACAAAAACACGTGCTAGGATAAGGGAATAAACCCAGTGAAATTTTGTTTCAAAGATTACTTGATTCAGTTTGAAAATAGGTTTATTTTATTTAAAGTATGCACTTTGGTATTACCAAACATCGTGGATTGCGTGATCTTATATATTATCGAATGCCTTATTTGAGATTCAATGCATGTAAACAGGTTTCAGTTTAGTAAATGGCCGACTAATTAATTCACGTTTCCGTTTTTCATCAATTGTGGTAAACCTGAATCTCAAAAATTAGATTAATTAGCTTCTGACTTGAGTAACGACCGTTGATAAGACCGTTGATATGGCTGGTGCAGAACCTGCTAATTGCAGTCTTGTTCTACTTCTGATGGGTTATTGAATAACTTGATGAAATTCACACTTCAATGAAAGTAGGATACCTGAAAGGAACGCATATGAAAATGTATACCTTGCCCGAAGCAGTTATCTGAGTTCCATTTAATGTGTGCTGAGCAAAATTAGTACCATGCAAAGTGAATGTGCAATGGAAATGAAATGTGTTATGTTGTGGTTTTGGTTAGAAAAAGCGTTGAAATGTAAAGGGGTAGAGAAGATATCACAAATCTATATTGAAAGATAAATGTGCATTAAATTATGGCTTCAGGGAACTGCTTATTGATTATTTGTACCCAGTGGAAATAGTAGTGACAACTTTGAAAGCAACTAGAGAAGTTGAACACACATTCCTTGAGGTGAGATTGAACTTGTTGTGCAACTTCATGCTCCCATGGAAGGCTTACAAGACTGCATTTATTGCTATCTGCGACGGAGAAATAAGTGGCTAGTAAGGGGTTCACTGAAGACAGAATCTGGTTGTGTTTTTCATGGTGGCAAACTCTGGGCTTTTGTTTATTTACATAGGAGATGTACGGTATTCTGGAACAAAAGATGAAATTGATTCTTAAGTCATTTTCAAATTGTATTAAACCACTAATTTCGCCATTTAACTAATAAAATCCACATTGAGTTCGCAAAAGTTAAGTTTAATTGATGAATAGTTTGTACTGTAAAGAGTATAAGGAGTAAATAGCGCATAGAGGGCACCATTTATTCATTAAATCTCCCAGACCTGGGGCGATTTTGAGAGTTCTACTCGATAAATGCAATGTAAAGCCACGAATCAACCTATATTGATTTCGCGAAAATCACGAATGGTGGGTATTATCAGTTCTCCCTGAGAGGTATTTGGGAAAAATCGGACGTTATAGCCAGGAATGGCTTAGATGTTGCAAAAAAACATATCTTTGGCCCATTCTAAACAGCTGGACTCTTAATAATCACTTCTATTTAACAAATTCAATTTTGATTGAATATTAACGTTCCAGGCAATTATGACTATGGATTTGACATTCAACTCTAATTTGACATTTCTGTCATCTCACCTACAATTAATTTAATTCTTCCGAAGCAAACAAGGATTCTAAATTGTTCTGGTGGGCCTGTTTAACTTTTGACGGGCTTCTTCGGTTGGCTCTGTTATCTCGCATCTTCAAGCTTAGGCTAGTCTCGCTGTTTCTCGTAACCTTTTCACCATTTCACTTCCATTACCACCACGTTATGGTTCATGTCTAACTTCAGATGACCATCTGACCTCTCTGGGTTTTTTCCCGAGCATGTATGATTCACGGCTATTCTGCTAGAAAGGAATAAGTTAACACGGAGGCCTATCTACATAAATTCACAAAGTGGCCCCCAAATATCGGTCGATTTTTACCCACATTGTTGTTGAAATACTACATAAAACTCAGAGAATTGGGAAGAAGTATTTAGTTTCCACTCAGTTTAGTTTCCATCTGTTTAGATGACACAGAAGAACCAATACATACGGCTAGAAGTGATCAAGAATGGCCGCGCGAGGAACGTATATTCTGATGAAGTTGAGCATCCCGTCTGCCAGTCAACACAGTCCCCAAAACAAAACATTATTAAGCCTTTTTGCATAATTTAGGGATTTAAGTAAGAAGTCGATATCCGTTGCCACCACCGTCGCCGCCTCTATCGTCACTAAGAGAACTGGGTGAGGGTTCTGAACTGAGGAATGGGCCAAGATTCATTTGGGACCAACAATTCATAATTACATGAATTATATGAATCAATGCCTCGGAAAATCGAGGCTGTGATTGCCTCTAAAGGTTGAAATCTAAGCAGTATTTAACCATATTTTACTGTTTTTTCTAGGTGTTTGTCACTATTTTGCCCAAGCATAGTGGATTTTGTGAAATAAAGCCTTCACGGATTTCAAAAGTGGCCATTATCTATGAAAAAATCGAACTTTTTTACTATATTAGACACCAAGTATTTTTTTCAGTCACGAACAATGTTCCGGAAGATTAATCGACGACAACATCTATGGCTAATATAATGGGGGTAAAGTAATTGGGTTCTGACCCAGTGACACATATCGATAATCCACGTAAATACCCCTAGTGGCTTCGCCATAACTCCAAATGACGTGGAATTTACAAAGTAGTCATTCCATTTTAACAATCGGTTATCGGGTTTCAATCGCGTCGTTCAGTGGCCGGTGAGGAAGATGCACGTGCACAGCGCACATGCTTACTACCTTATCGACCAGCAGCGCATTTGTTGGATTCAAAACACCGCACAAAGTGTTCAAACACATCGTCGTCCTTGTGATCCTCGCCGCCGTAGATCTCTCATTTAAAGAAAACTGTTTTTTTCCAAGAGACACTAATCTGCTGATCGCCTGCTACAATAATGAGCGCTTAGGGTGTGAGGTTCTCTAGGTAGCACCCGCTGAAGAAATTGGAATGCATTTTGGAGCGTCTAGCCAGTCGTCACTCATTCAAAATAATAACGCCAATTATCACCCGAGATACACAAGCTATAGCGTTTGTTCACCTGATGAACCCTCGCCCCCATGTTTTTTCAAAACCTTCAATGCCATCAAGGAAACACAGTTTTTAGCATCGCTTCGAAGCAAATATAACATCAAGGAGGATTCTACAGTGACTCCTGATTGTATTTCTTGGATTTAATTTTTTGAGCCTAAATAAAGTCTTAAATTGACAAAACATGAGATTCTTATCTGAAAAATCATCCTTAACTGGTCCTTTATCAGTAACGTGAAAATTGGGCGGTTGGCGCTGTTTGAAATTGCGAAGGACAAAAATAGGTTTAATTTATTTAAACTTTATTTTTTTGATATTGTCAAACATTTTCGTGGATGTGTGATCTCATATATTATCGAGTCCCATATTTGAAACTCAGTGAATGGGAATTCAATTCAATGGGAATAGTACAGACAGTGGAAAACATTCCTTGAGGTAAGATTGAACTTGTTGTGCAACTTCATGCTCCTATGGAGGCTTACAAGAGTGCATTTATTGCTATCTCCGACGGAGTTATTGGAAACCTTTCATGCATCGGAAGCAAGAGTATCAACACTATTCAATACACACATTCTTTTACATTATACTATATAAGCAGTCGTGTGCTCAGCAGGTTCATTCTCAACATACGGAACATGATTTCTGCTACAACTCTTCTTCCTATCACAATTCTGGGCTTAGTTGTTAGGATATCAGGTACGAGCCTTGTAGTCGAGCACATCTTTACTATTTCACTTTGATAAAAATTTATTTCCTTGTAGTCGATGATACGCCGACAATTCACGAAGCCAATGCTCTTGCCAACATTAAAATCGCAAAGGCTTTTAAAAGCTTTTCTTACAACACTGAATATTTACTTGCACACTACCCAGAAACTGATGGATTCCACTCAACCTGTCAGAAGTCATCAAATTTCGATCCATTTTACATTTGCGAAACATTTATTAGTAAAATTGAATTGCAGGAGTATAGACTAAATGTGAGTTGCTTGATTTTAAAATGATTTTCCCCATGTTTCAGGTCACTAAATGAGCATGATTTTTTTACCTATAATGCTTAAGTCAAACACCTGCGCTTTAATGCCGTATATACTCTTAAAGAAGACGACAACCTGCGCTTCAAAGGAACGAGCTGCTACATTTCTGGAGTGCGTGATGACCCCTCTGGGTGCTTTTTGAAGAATTGCACCAGTTTATTTGATTTTTTGCTACGAGAAGTTGTAGACGTCTAATTTTTTGTCCTTAATAAAATTCGATTGGCTTTGTTTTCTTCAATGGACTTTGATTAGTGTTGCACACATATGTTTACTGCTAATTCCATTTTCTTCTAAGACGACCGTTTAATATGCTTAATTTCGTCAAATTCACTAGATGAATAGTAGATCTTTTGACTATTTTATTTATTTAATTTAACAAATTAAATAAAAGCCTCAACATCTGATAATTTATTTTTGATTTATTTAATAGCGATCGTTGGAATGATCTAATGCTCCCTAACTTAGTTTTCTCTACTAGTGTTAAATTCAGAGATCACCGAGTTATATGTTGCTATTTATTATCGCCTAATCAGTGAAAATGAAAGCGCGATTTGCATGTTGCGCTTTTATTTGCACCAGTAAAATAACTAAACACAAAGAATGAGAAATAACGAAAAATAGTGACTCAATTAGGGGGCATAAAATTATCATACTGGATGTGATAGGTCCCATAAATCATGAAACTGCATAATGATTGTATTTAAGTATAGTAATTGCTAACTCAATACATATTGGAAGCGGTAATTTCGAGTTAAGCAATTGTTAAAAGAATGCATTTGTATTTTGCGAATTCATTTTTGCTAAAATATTAATATTTCACGAGACTAAGACTATGGATTTTCCATTCAAGTCTAATTTGATGTATTTGTCTTACCAAAATTGATTCACTTCTTGAAAAACAACCAAGGATTCCAAATTGCTATTGTAGGCCTGTTTAACTTTCGACAGGCTACTTCGGATGGCCCTGTTATCTCGCACCTTCAAGCTTAGGACATTGTAGCTGTCAATTCCAAAATATTACATATTCTGCAACTTAGTATCTCTTTATCATATACATTCAATATGCTTCTAACTTTACATAGCGAGAACGAATGAGCACAGTCATTAATATTATGGAAAGACGAAAGAAATTTCAGGTTCCTTCATGGCTTGATTCATCCTCAGATTATTCAACTCCTCATCTCTGCTTAAGCTATCATTTTAATTTCAATATGATTATTAATTCGAATCATTAAATCAGGTCATATTCCTTGACGCATATTTCCTTTTGTTAGTCAAAGCAGACATATTGAGTGGAGCCAACTAGAAATTACATGTTAACGATCAGTGGAATATCGAAGGACTTTACTTCTCTGATATGTTTTGTGCACATTACAGGTGTTCGAATGAAAGCGCTTTTACGTGGCTAAAAGCTTGGACAACTAAGAGAGTTACCCATCAAGCCGTACTGCTACCTCTGTTGAAAAACAACGAGAATTTTGAGACGCACCTCTGCAAAAATAACTAATACAGACTGTTATCTCTTATTTTCACACCTGCGATACTCTCATCCACACATTTATTCCATTACTGCTGCGATGCATTTTATTGAGTTGACATCTAATTAAGCTTTTTAAGAATCAACTGGAGGTTGTCAAAATGTGGATGAAAACGTCCGAATTTTCCACATCAAGGCATAACTTAAAAGAGGCATCTTGGGTGGAAGAACCTGCAATCTTTTATGGTTGCCAGTAAATCAGACTTGTTAATCCTCATAATAAAAAATAGCCCCAGTGGAATATCGCGGGCTGTGGGGTGTTATTGATATTTTGTTAGGGTTCTTGTCAATGCCTTTGAAATTTTAATTTACTAGGCTTTTTAAGAAATGTCTGAAGTCAACTTTTGCAACGCAGAATTTTGCAAGCATGAGAACATTAGTATTTTCCAAGGCCTCAGTGCTTTCAGTTCACTTCTATTTAAGTTTACAAAAAATATTACCTTCCATATGCCATTGTTGATGGTTCTTTTGAAATATTGTTAATTGAGCTATTTGTATGGGGGGACTCGTCTAACCATTAAAAATATCAACACAACTTTTACCGGTCATGTAGAAGGACTAGATTTAATAACAAAAATGCGTACTTCGAATAAGCTTTAATCTCTAAATGTATATAAACTATTTATGGTTATTTAAAAAAGTACATTTTCAGGCGAATCATCCATTGAAATTAAAGAAATTTCTATAATATATTATTCATGTTAGCAGCTAAGGCAACAGGTATGTATAACGTATAATTATAAACATGTTAATTTAAATTTTATTAGAAGAGTTGAATGTCCTCTGCTAAAAAACTGCCTTATTTGAGCAATATTAAAAGAAGGATTTCAGTTGATGTCATTGAAAACTGAAAAAAAAATATTTGTCTGAATTCGCCCTCTTTAATAGACTTATTTTGAACTCAGTGGATCAAAAATGAGCTGCATTGGAACTGTTTTGCTATAGTGTTTACAAATATTTAGTGATAACAGCTCGAAAGCTAAATGAATGGAGTTCTGTCGATGGGCATCAAATCCTGCATCTATTTGGTTGCTTGGTCCAATAATTCAGTGATGGTTTCTTGGGTAAATGCTTTAACAATCAGTGAAGAAAAGTGCAAAATATGTTTCTGCCTTTTTTATGGAATGGGTAAACATTCATAACTGGAAAATAGTAAGTGAAGAACTCTGGATCTATACCATGATTTGGTCGTTTACATTCTTGGAAATCATTAAATATAAAAGTCTGTTCCTTTATGTCGAATTGAAATTATACAAGCAAAATTAATCATTTTTTGAAGTTCACTATGCCAGATTTACAACCTTCTCAAATTCATCCATGATTCTAAAGTCGGAATTCAAATAATGGAATGAAATCCAAAAAGGACAAGAAAGGCGCCTGAGCACTAAAAAATCAAACGCAAAATTGAGGATAAAGCATTTTTTAGTAAGTGTTTCTATATTGCCCATCTATGTTTAACTAGGAATATTTTCGACCTTTTAAATTGAGGTGTAAATTAGAAAATATTGCACATTTTGCAGCTCATCATATTTTACCATATGCATTCCATATGCTTCTAACTTCATATAGGAAGCATGATTGAGCACACTAATTATTATTATTAGGCTGTACCAGAATAATATGGTAAAATTAAGTTTTATCAAAATAAGTTGCATTTGAATCATTGGAGGAAGGCCTGTTGTGCAGAGCAGATAATCTATAACTGAAGTTCATGCAGTAAAATTCAGCCTCATTAAAGGCAAAATATTTTCATGAAATCCTAGAGAAATATGCACCTTTGCAATATTATACAAAAAAGATTACTATGAAAAGAATCGAATAACCCATACATGGCGTTATAGTCTTATAGCAATTATGTTTGCTGGAATTTTTGAGAGTTTTTGCTTTTTTAAACTCTCATAGCAAGAGGCTGCAATAATTCAGGAGCTCATTTAAGGCATTTGCTCTTACATTGATGATGATTCTCCAAGAATGGGTGAGAAGGAAATTCTCCCCTCTCAAAATGGCAAATCAGCTGACCAAGGACATCAAAGCCTAGGTTTCGGGTTTGAAATCAATGCTACACTGGATAAGGAATGGGAGACACGTGGTACAAAAGGCGCTACCTTGGATCACAAATTTTTAAGAAATGTTCTATTTCATCAACTTCCCATAAGCAAAATAGGTTGGGAAACCCTGTTAGGAACTTGTATCCAGCCAACGGGCTGCATTCAGATTTGCTCCAAGATGGATCTACCATTCCGTTAAGTTGGTCCCAATCAACGAGGGTGAAGAGGAGACTTGCGCCCGAAAGACACATATTACCAACGTGTGATAAATTAAGCAGTGCGCTCAAGTGGTTCTTTGTGGTAGCGGAAGAATGGTCATGACTGAGACTTTGATTAGCAACAGGGTATTCCACTAAGTTTGTAGGTTCGGGCATGCTTTGCGCTGGTTTGACTACCCAGCTGGAGCCAGGCCGCCACAAATTTGCCAAATTAATGTCTCATAGCCTATTGGTTGCTTGGTCATTTTAGCACTCCCCAAGCTTGCATGCCGTAGCAGAAACAGGATGTTTTGTTAAAAAATCAAAATAGTGTCATAGGATCGCAATTACCTGTGATAAAAGTTACTGACAAGATAATGCGTCCGTCGATTATTCTTAATGAACGATTTAGGTATATGGTGCAAGTATTTTGACTGTTGCATCATAGGGTTTTATTATACTATTATTATAAGGTATTATTAACTAATCACCGTCTAATTCTATGATATCTGTCACATCAATTGAGTGTACATTCTGCATCAAAGATGGTAAAAAACGATTATAAATTATGGACACTACACACTGTGTAAGAGCACCGTTGTTGCTGAACGTAACAAATTCTAATTTCTAAGACTACAAAAGCCAAAATGACCGTATGATTGCGTTTTGAGTACAGCGACAGCCCTCAAAAATATTAAAATTAGCATTATTATATTTCTGACTAAGTTTGCGGATAAATTCGAAAATGTTTCCGAGTAACCAATTAGATCCTGAAACCACTAGTGAGTAGATTCACTTGACTTCAATGAAAGCAACTTGATTTAAGCAACCGAAGGCTCTAATCCAGATTTTAGTCATTCTAATTTATTTTATGAAACTGATTCTGACAGCGGCTGATTGTTCTTTGGGTACGAAAGTTAAACGAACTCAGATGATTCATTCAATTCTGAAAGTCAATCGATGCCTTATCCAATCACCAGGTTGCATTGCCCGCAATTTCCAGCAATCACAGGATGATCTATCGCTCTAAATCCAGACTGGCCAATAGGCAGTGAGGCAACCGTCAAGAAATTATCTCTTAACATGAGGTCATTCGGTCGATTGGAGTTTTTGGGATGCTCAACAGCCTCGCCTCAGCTTCGGCCGTTCTCTTTATTCTTTCTGAAATTTCTCTCCTTATCAAATTCATTCTAAATATTCTCCTTAAATTAAAATGGAATTTTAAAAAAATCATTAAATATGTAAGAACATATTCAAACGCCTTTTTTCATATAATGATCGAAATAGCAACTGCTGGTCTGAATTTATTATTATTTTCGTATCCAACGTATATCCTGAGTCTAAAGAACTAATATATCCTAAATATTGTATATATTAAGTTTTATTATGAAAAGAAGTCATTGTTTCATTTTATGTGTAGATAACAAACAAGATATCACCAGTGTCGAACTACATCACTAAAAATGCGTATATGTATTATTTAATATTATGTGTTATTGCTATTTTCTGAGTTTAAAAAGCACATATTTTGGCATTCTCTAAAGCTTTTACATAATGATGAGCCATGCCATGAAGTTCTGTCCTTTTTTAACAAGGGATCAGGGTCTTGAGGTATTAAGACGAAATCATTTGGATCGACTTTGAAACTTGAATACTAGGAAAGTATTATTCGATTAGTTTTAAATGCTTAGGAGTTCTTAGAGGAGTCCTTTGGACGTGTGCGAACTGTAACGTCTATTGCCAGCGAAGGACCTGGTTTGGCACAAAGGCAGTCCCGTAACTATGTGAAAATGCCGCAACAATACTCTCCCTCGAGCGTTTGTTGGTCCAAACGAAAAGCACGATAGACAGTCGGTCGAGAAGGAGAGGTCGCAGAGCGAGCGCAACGTTTATGCAGGGGAAGACGGGAGCATACACAAGTAGTTTAAGAAAAAAGGCGAGAAAATACACATAGAAAGAAAAGGAAAATATCCGGGTGTTTGTGAGTTAATCAAAATGGCTAACGTCCGTTAGTCCGATTGGGTCCGATTGGTCATCGAGGATCAGTGGAAAGGGACCGGTTGCCAAGGATCGGATGGATATGAGCATCGTGGATCGAAGTGTGAGGGTTGAGGAGACTGGGGTCATCAATCCGGCAGAGATGCCGTTAAATATAGATGGGATAGTACGCGTGTCTTAACCTTGCGCCGAAGAGAAAAAGCGAGGAATGTAAGGGCTGTGCAGCGAATAGTACCATTACTCCAAATCTGCTTAAAGTGAAGATGGTTGAGTATTGCAGCCGCTTCGACAACAGAACTAGAGTAGAGAACTTGCAAGGTTAATGCGTAGGTGAGGAGATGGCATTTTGAAAACATTAGAATGAATAAATTAAAAAGACGCGGCTTTTTCAAACACTGCGCATTACTACTAACACCACACACATGAAACTTCTCATTCGCATCAACACTATGCTTATGTTGACATTTGACAAGTATATAGAATGAAGTAAATATTATAGTCTGCTTACATGCCCTTAAAAGAGGTCATGAATATATGTAAAGATTTTTGAACAAAATGCCTCAAAGAGATCACAGTGCAATCATACTTAGAACACTTTGTGGTTTGTAGTAGAAACTAGGATTATTCTAGAAAAGTCCAGAAAATGGCCAGAGATGGTTCCAATAAAACAAGCAACATCCCACATGCGCCGTCATGAATTTGCCAAAGCGATTCTTACATTTCCAGTTACATAATTTAACTATCCTTAGTATAAAATCTGTCAACTATAAAGGTTTTAATAGTAATTAAGCAAAATTAAAGATCGTAAATCAAAAGAAATTCTGGAGCACCACCTCCACAGTCGCCAGCATCGCTGGCTAGCACCGATGCCTACACCTCCTCTTTCTCTACCACCATCGTAACCACCGATATAGCCTCAGCGTTAACCGCCATAGCCAGCACCATCACCTGTTACTGACAATAGTGGAATAGAAATATCCTTAATTTATTATTATTTTTATTATTCTTTAAAAAGTGGGGTATCCTAAATAAACTTCCGTAATTTGTAGTACCTATTTTAAAGAAATTTCTGTAAAAGGTAAAAGCATTTGTTTCAATTTGCAATTCCGTGAGTCTAAACTGGTTGGTCAAAATTGCATTTAAAAAATTTATTAATATCGTTATTCAACCATTATTTCATTCATCATCATATATTTTATTTAAGATATAGTAAAATTCGATCATTTCCTAGATTTTCTAGAAGAACCACAAATTAAATAGCGAAATTATTTTTAAAATTTTTTCTAACATTTTACCTGTTGCAAGATTATAATTGACATTAAAGACGCATAACAAAGGATGCATTTTTGCTACACCTTCCACAATCCTGAGAAATGCCTTTCTTGGTTCCTCTGAACTTGAAATTGTCGTTCTTTTAACATTTTCAAATTAAACATTATAACTTTTTTAAATCACGGTAATTACAATTGTTTGCCTTAATTGGAAGGATGCGCACCTGATTGATGATTTGGAGGTACATTAACGGCCCATTATTTATAATTTATTTAAAAAATTTCTAAATCTTCTAAGTTAAATGACTGCTGTAATGATTTTTATATGACTTCACCAGTCGGTTAAAACTTTTTTGGTATTTAGTATTAATTATATTACATGCGATTTAAAAGACGCTTCTAAGAAAATAGTTCACTCAGTCTATTTTCTGATTGACAAATAAACGTTTGCTTATATTTTAAGCAATTTTTAAATTATTATTTTTGAGTTTTTTTAATACTGCACGACAAAATTGTTTTGATGTTCAATGCCACTGTATTAAACAAATATAGATAAAAATTAAACAAACTACTTTAAAGCTCTTTCTTTTTAACTGCTTTTCTCTCATATTTCAATCGGTTTTAAGTTTTCAAGTTTATTTTAAATGTGTTTGAATTTTACTTATCTTTATGCAATAATAACCAATAACATCAAACAACTTAAAAACTGCCTTGAAACCTTCCTCTAATTTTTTAGAAAAAGTCTATTAAGTAATTTACATTCTACAAAAATGAAATTTATTATGGTTTAGCTAGATAAAATGTGGGCCAGTTGGTCGATTCACTCGCCACCTACCTATAACATGGTTGTATTTATTTAATGCTAAATATGACCTGAGGACAGCACCCAATCAATAGGTTGCGCTTTCAACGCTGTTCTTCAATATTTTTCGATGCTGCTTATTTTCTAATCTTTTTTTTTCTTTAAAAATAAATAATCGCTGTGCCGATTATCGTGAAATAAAAGTAATGTTAACAAAGGAAACAAAATCGTAAGGCTTCTTGATTACCAGTTATTAATAACGGTTTTTGCTCGTATGGAGTTTTTTGCTTATAAAATTTACCCAAATGATTGCTATAAAACTTTTTTGATTATTTCTTCTGATAAATATTTTTGAATGCTATAACATAGGACGTTGTAGCTCTTTACTGTTCTTGTGGTGGTAGATGATGCTTTAAGATGGCAGTTTTTTTAACTAATTGTATCGTTGGTGCAAGATAAGAAATTTTTCGGCACATGTTTTATTTATCTTTATTAAAAATGCCTGAAAGGAACATTTTTGTCAATTTCTAACCCTATTAACATTAATTTGACTGTTGCTTAAAGTGTTGCGATGCTCTTAGAAAGCATATACAACTTTAGATAAATGATATGGAAAAAAATTTAACATCACTGATTATTACAAGATAAACATATCTAAAAGTATCGATGCGTTTTTCTTCAGAAACAGTCCACAAACAAACAAACCTTTATTGTACACTGCTCAACTTTTATATATGATGTAAATGAGTTTAAATCACGGATGTCCAAAATATCGCTTTTTGTATGGTTGTAATAAGTCCAAATGATAAAGCAAATAATATGCTTTCATGCCTAGTCCGTGCAGAGCTGTAGTTGTATTACTTGTATTAGGACTATATATTAACTATATCCTTACAAATCAGTTTTGATAGCTGATGGCGTGTATGACGTTTATTCAGATCCCTCACCTCTACAAGCCATCATTTACGTGCTTTAGGTGCATTCTTGGATTTGTCACTACTTATGATAGCGAAGTAGCTAAAATGCAATCGTCTAGTTAGCCTAAACAATACTTGTAATAATAATCAAATGCTTAGAAAAAATTAGGCACTTAAAACAAATAATTACCTTACAAAACATTGCATTTTGAGCCAACAATATTTCAATTTTTATATATATTAATAATCCTATTAAAATTCGTTTAATTATTTTGCAAATACATATGCTCATAATAATTTTTACACGTTTAATCAAGCCTCAGATTTATTTATAGGATTTAGAGAAATAGTAAAATCACGTGAAAAAAATAAACGAACAATTTTTTTAATTTGGTGTGAATACAATATGCGTCCTAATTGTCTAACGTGGTGCTTTAAAGATTATGTTTGAAACCTAAGAGCTTTTTGGATGATAAAGCGTTGATTTTCTAAAAGATAAATTTTTACTTGCATTGTTGAAATTGATCAATAATATTCCTTAATGATGGTGACGTCTGGGGATGTTGAAAGTCAGATGAGATGCTCAACTTTGTAAGAATGTTCCTCGTGCTACCTTTCATTAACAATACTAGCTGCGTGTAAACTTTGCTTTATAATATTAAATTATGGATGCGTTTTCTTTCAGAAACAGTTCGCGAACAAACAAAGGATGCATTTTGAAAGCGCAACCAATTTTTGGCGGAACAGTACACCAGGTCATCATTTGAGTACCACTAAAATTGATAAAATCATACTTTCGGGTTCCTCCAAAAGTACCCACTGCTATAGTCGGAAATAGCAAAGGACAATGAGCCAGATAAAATCATGTTTCTGTAGATGTTCAATGATTTTTACTGTGAATTGACGGAGGGTTTCGTGCAACAGTTTCTAACAATTTCATTTCATGAAACTTCTGTTACGCCGTACGAGCCCCAAGAATTTGCAGTTTTTACAATCTTGTAAAAAGAAATATTTGTAGAATAAACTAATATAACAATAGTGAACAAAACATTGAGAAAAGGCAAGTTTTGGCAGTGTAAGGCCTGTCAACATTTATGACTCCAAAAATCTTGGTTGCTTCAAATATTATTTTAAATTCGTGTACACTATAATAGCTTATTGTTAGAACTTGACATCGGAGGCCCCTTCCTGCTATTCTAACAAATCATTTATGCATGTAAACAAGGTTAATTTGCTTGATTATTGGGAGCATTTTTCTTTGCTTCAGTGCACCTGGCTAATTTCCAAGGAGAATGTTTTGAATAAATGGACAATTTATCCTCACACATTTTTATAAACAATTTTGCTTAGTGGTTGTTTTATGATTGATAGGCACGTCTTCCAGTTCTTCCGTAAATTCACAAACAACAACATTTTGATGATATACTATTATCCATACAATTAATGGATTTAAACTCAAAGAAGTGAGCAGCACTCAGAATAAAAAACAGGATATCTTCAGTCTGTTGTGCCAGTTTATTAAAAGAAAGTATAGAAAAATCGCAAACAAATAGTAATTTTTATTTAGAAAACGTCAAAAACTAAAAAATGGAATATCATTGAACAGGTTAGCGTGAATTAGTTTGTAAAAAAAGACTGCTTCCAATTTGTTATTTATCGCGAAAAAATCATAAGTTTTGTTAAAATAATTAAGCAACATATACATATGAAAGCGATGCTGGTTTTTTACAAAACAATTAAAAAATATATAAAATGATTTATTGAAATAATAACATACAGCTTCCACGAAATTTAGCGGTATAGCCAGCAGTAGGTAGGAACATATTTAGAAGTCCTTTAAATTAATAATCACTTTATACTCAAAGGAAAGAATAAAGTAGAAAATGCATCGTTGTCCTGAATGTTCTGCCGACAAGAATCCTTCCTTGTCGCAGAAAACATTTTGCAAATTTTTTAAAATTTTCAAAGTTTTCGAATTTTTCTTCTAATTGTTGCTCCATTTGAGGTTCATATTTAGATAACTTTGCGGTGAACATATCCTAATAGTACTCATTATCGACCGTATATACAATAATTAAATCCATTTCTTAGAAGTGGGTAAGTCGTGGCGATTTTATGCACTACACAGGACATAATTATCAATTAAAATTAGGAATGATTATCATGAAAAATTAACTTGTAAATAAACTATTTGGAAAAAAATCTATATTGTTTATAGACAATTTCTAAATTCTGAGGTTGTATAAATATTTTCTACTGATGTATGTGCTAACCACAGCATCGGATTTATCATTATAAATTTTCGAGTTTCTAAATTCGAAACTGAGATTTAAAAAAATGTTTATTTGTCGAGTATTACCACCTTTGATTTGAACTTGACTCGACTGTAGAGGAAGTTGTAAAACATTCGCTTTCGGGTCCTCTACGCGTGAATTTGAATAACTGAATAAATCCTGTAATTACTAGTTTGATGTTAATCAAGCCATGACCAAGACGATTTGTCCATCCGTTAGGGACGTCAAATCTCCAGTTGTGCTTTTTACTAGTTACGGTCTCCAGACAACATACCGACGCTAATAGTGGTGTTGAATTGTTGGAATCGCTGAACAATCACGTTAACTTTTGGGTTCCCCAGTTTCGTCCATCCGAGCCATATCCAGGAATCGGCCCATATATAATCATGACATCCAAACTTGTTATTGTCGATAGGTACCTTTCAAATAGAAATCAGAGATGAAGCAAGTGATGAAAAAATTGTAATAGAAACGTATGTGTCCAATGACAATCCTGGCTAGTTCTGTTGTGTTTTGTGCACGCATTTTAAGTATATTAGATAAACCTTTCTGAACACCAGGGTTAATTAAAATACTGATTTTTTGTCTACTGATATGAACGATCCAGCAAATATGTTACATTTTGCACATTTAACATTTTTACTTAATTTACATCAGTAGTGAGGCAACAGAGGGATGCACGTGTTTAAATTCATCAAAGGTGGCATTAATGATCGTTTTTAATATACTAAAGCCCCTCGATTGTCATAAGCATGTAAATACAAAAAAATTATCATTCATAGTCGCTTTGCAGTGCTAAAGTAGCAAATTTCATTCTTAGGCCTGCTAAAATCTTGCCAAATATTTCTGTAAAAACACCTTTTTATGCTTTGAATATAAAGATGTTGGTTAAAGACGCCTGTTTGTTAGTTAGAATTTCGTCATTTCAAAGCAGTCCCATATGTGATATATATGTATATATATGGTGAAATTTAATCAGCATAGTTTGGAAGTAGGGTAAGCTACTACCAATGAAATGTTCTTTATTTGGTAAAACCATCATTATTCGTTGCTACTGTACACTAGTAGATTAGCCAATTACAGGAATATGCAAAAAGATCTTTTAAAATATTTACCTTAATAAAACTACGTTTTTGCGCTTTTATACCTCCAGATATTGATTGCGTTTTAAAGAGAGTACCTATCTAAAACCACCTTGAAACCAGCAGAAGTTCAATCTACATGGCCAGGCTTCTCAAACCAAAAAAACGAAGACTCTACATCTCCCCGCCTTCGCATTAGCACTGCACGTTCTCTACTCTAATTCCATTTCCGAAGCCGCTGCAATATTCAACCACCTTCACACCATGCTGTTTTGGAGTACTGGTACTATTCGCTGCACATCCCTCACATTCATCACTGTTTCTCTTCGACGCAAGGTTAAGACACAGGCAATATCCAAACTAGAATGTGTTCTACACCCTAAATTTCATACTTAACGGCATTTCTACCGGATCGATGACACCAGTCTTCTCAACCGTCACACACATCAATCCACGATGCTTACACTCAACCAACAGGCACCTTCCCAATGGCCCACTCAATGATCCTCGATGACTACACCCAGTCTGACCAACGGACGTTAGCCTAATTGATCAACTTACAAACACCCGGGTTCTTCTTTTGTTTGGCTTAGCCCCCTCGAACTACTTGTGTCTTCCCTCGTCTCCTACACCCACGCTGAGCTCGCTCCGCAATCTCCCCTTCTCGAATGGCTGTTTATCGAGCCTTTCTTTTGCACCAACAAAGGCTCTAGGGAGAGTATTGTGGCGGGATGAAGCCATTTTTACCTGGTTACCGGATTGCCTTTGTGCCAAACCAGGCCCTCCGAGTCATTTCGATCATACGCTGTCACTAGACGTTCCAGGTCGCACACCTCAAAAGGACCCCTCTAAGAACTCTTAAGCATTGATAAATTAGCGATTAAGACTTTCCCACTATTCCAGTCTCAAAAGGCCATCGTACCTGATTTTGCACTTGATTTCTCGTTAGAAATGTCAAAATTTTATAGCGTGGCACGTTCTTATTTCTACGTCTCATTTAAGATGTCAATGCATTATGTTTGGCACTGAGACACCGTCCATACCTGATTGTGTTGCTTAGGAAGGCGTATATAAAGTTGTAGGATACAATAAATGGTATAAAAATTACACACTGATCTCCGTGCTGGTCTTTTGCAACAAACATCCCATAGGTTTAGCAAAACCGCTGCAAAACACAGGACGAGAAATTAGAATGCAATTGAGAAGAATAATATTCATAAGCGCCTAGTTCAAGGATATGCTAGTTGCCCTTTAGGACATGAAGAATTACAAATTGGAAACGAGATTCCAGTATACCGCCTATGTTATTTAGCGTTGTTTATCATAGCTTTGCTAGAGCATTTGTGGATAAGCTTCTATAGGTAGAAATATGTTCAACTTTAAGATGGAACTTACATTTTACCAATTGGCATAAATACACAATACCCGTCAGCATTAAACAAAATGTTTCTATTAGATTCACTAATATAAATGTTTAAATATATCACACCATATCGTTATGATATCATATCATGAATTCAAGTATATCGTATTCATATTGCAGTTTAGTAATTTCAATTAAGAACAATTTGCTAAAGTCCTTACAGAGTCAGCAAATGAAATGATATCGCGTTTGCCAATTTGAAATCTGTCCAATTCGTAAGTGCTTTTGTTTGCTAAAACCACACCGGTAGAAGTGCTTGTTTGAATTCCAAGCCCACTGATGGCAGTAATATTGCGTTAAATAAAAGCCGCAAATTGGAAAAAAATTACCTTTTCTATATAATATTAATAACAATATTAATAATGATAGTAGATGAGCATCATTTTATTAATAATATCAAGCCATTGATTCAGTGCCTATAAGGACATTCAGTGTATAGAAAATGTTCTTAATTTCACAAAGATTTTGACATAATTTTTGGCAAAGGTATGAAAAGTAATTATTTGCCCTTATATTGATGACGCTTATCAGCAGTTGTAATTTAAAATTAAAAAAATTATTTCTACTCTTATTTTTATTTACTTTAGCTTGGAATAATTTTCAAGTTCAATAAAATGTCTTAAGAACACATAAAACATACTGAGTTCAGGGTATAAATTTCCCACCAAGTGTTTCGAAATTCGATTCACCTACATTGTTTAGTTAACTTTCAACAGTCTTTTAGAGCATTCGAATGAGAGACATCATATTTTCGATTGCAATTATTGGCAAACATCTGGGTTTGACACAAAATCTCACATATTTTATTGCATATCGAAGCAGATCAACGAGTGTTTTATTAACTTAACGTAGTCCAATGTAAGTAGCAGCGTAAATTTTGCCTAATAAATATAGGTAGGAAAATTTATATGTTATGGTTCTTTATACGGTCTTTTCGTGATTTAGAAACTGAAAAAGTATAATTTATAAGATGACTGTATATTAAGGTCCAACCTGTAGAAAGTAAGTTGACCACTTATTCTTTACATTATTAAAAATTGCCTTCTTTACAAAAAATAGAAAAACAGAAGTTATAATTGCCTTTAATGTTAAGTGGTGCTTATATTTATTCACGACCAATGTAAGTGGCAAGTGGCAATTTTTTTCCAATTTAAGCAGAGTTGCAATCAATCGAATTCAGTGCCTTGTGAAAACCGGAGAGAAGAGTGCCCTTCAGGGATTTTAGGTAGGGATTTTGGGGAGGATAGACCTCGAATTGAGTAAAAGCGAATGGACGTATTCCGGTTATTCTAAGCGTTTTAAATTGCTGAAACCGCACATTGAGGTGGACCAAGAGACGCGTCACTTTAACCTTTAGAGCAGGCCCATTAACTGCAAGACTAAAAGGAATTGGTCTAAAACAAAAAGGACAAATGAACTTTCAGATCTTTTACTCTATCGATGACCCAATAGCTGCACTGGTTGCTGAATTACTACTCATTTTGGCTTAGTAGCAGCAGCAGGAATGGCATCTCCGTGTTGCTCATCTGACAGCGCCCAGCTGCCACTATTAAATATTGGGCTTCGAACCAACGTTTGAGTTTAAAGTTACCGCAGAAAGATTGTTCATTAAAAAGTGCAGAAATTATAGGCATTGCCTATTTTAAAGTATTTACCGCAGTCCCATTGCATCGTCAGTGTCACTGAATATCACATGGCCCAGCAGAAGTGCGCACTTGAAGTCGCTCTTATCAGGCCAGCATTCCGCATGCCAGTCGGAGGTGTTGCCGACAAATCGTATCTGTCTAACCCCCTCCTTTATGTAGAGGCTATGCAGGGCCTTATTCACGTAGTAAAGCAAGGTGGCTTTAAGTGGCTCTGAATTATGCTGTGCGAAGTCGCTGCATACATCTACAATGAATGCAATTGCTGGAAAACTCCATATTTTGACATACCTTTTTCAACATGAATTAACTCGTAGTGGCTCGGTGATGATGAGCAGCCTAAGGCGTATACTACTGACAACGTAAGTAAGTACACTGCTTGCATACTTGTAACTTGCTTTGATATGAATCACGTTTATATACCTGCAGCTTCTACTCAAAGATTGCAACATATATGCTAGGAATGCCTATTTCATAATATTGCTTTCTTTTTCCAAAATTTGAATTTTTTTCAATGACAATAATATACAACCAGAGTTCTGCTTCGGATGATTCCCAGAGGATTCAAGCATCTGAGTGCCAAAAATTTAAATATTATTCCTGTTGGATAGGAGCACCAATTAGCAACGCAATTCGTGTTTAAATGTTGGGTAATGAACTGCTAAGTGTTTAGTTTTAATCAAATAAGCACTCTTTAGAGACTCCACTGTTTGAGCATCATGCGCAGCCCAATAAACGCAAAGCTGAAATTTACTTAAATTAAACCATTCATATTAGGAAATCCAATTTACTTGAATTGATAGATTTTGTTTGATGATGAGTTCTTTTCCGCTGGTGTTGGTCATTAAAAGGGGAAATAATATTAAATTACAGAAAATATATACGAAAAATATACGACGATCTACAACAAAACGTAAAGGAAACATTGTGAAGAAGTGCACACGGCTATCAAATACATGAATCCATCTTCAGCATTAGCATCCTTGAAAGTAGGATAGATTAACGCATTCTGCTGAATGAAGTTGCAAGCAAATTTAATTCTTCTTTTACCTACCTCGGGAGTATTTTCATGGTTTCAATGTATCCGGCAAAATATATGAAAACGTAATTGATAAAATTGCAAATAGCTTGAAAGACAATGAATAACATTATTTTTCAAGTAAAATTAAGACAATAACTATTCTGCTGGTATGCCCTTGTAGGCATAGTATTTTCATGCCAAGTGGTAAAATGCAAATTCTATCTTCAAGTTGAAGATACTTCTATTTTTAGAAGCTTTCCTACAAATGCTCCAGCAAAACTATCATAAAAACAACTAAATAATGGAGGCGGTATTCTGGAATCGCATTTCCAAATTGTAATACTTCATGTCCTAAAGGTCAACTAACATATCCTTGAACTAGGCGCTTATTAATATTAATATTATCCATTGCATTTTTTTAAATTCTCGTCCTGGGTTGTGCAGCGGTTTTGCCAAACCTATGGGATGTTTTTGAAAAGTCCAGCATGGAGATCAGTGTGTAATTTTTAGACTATTCATTTGTATCCTTCAGTTTATGTATTCTTTCGTAAACAATCCAATCAAGTATGGACGGTGCCTCAGTGCCAAACATAATGCATTGACATCTTAAATACAGACGTATAAATTGAATTGTCATACTTTGTTAACAGCTTAAACCTTATGAACACGGCCTTAAAGGAATAAGAGCGTTAGATAAATAAAATTTAAATCCAGAAATATCCTACATTTCATCATTATTCAGGGTCTATCGCTTTTAAAAGTCAATTCCTGGACGTTAGGCAAGCAAATTTCAAAAAAGGATTTTAAATTTGTTTAGGATTCACCAACTGGTTTTTACTCACACTACTTTCTAAGGATTGAGATGACGAAATCCTAGCAAACAAACCTACGTCTTTTCAAGATAATTTATTTTTTAGAATCTAATTAACATCTTTAGACATTTGGAATAAAAATCAATTTGGAATTCCATATTTTTGCTGTGGGTGAATTTACGTAAATAAACTTGGTTTAGTGTTAATGTTTCTGCGAATGGTAAGCTAGCTATTGCAGCTATAATAAAGAATTATTTTTTAAACCTTGCTCCTTAAACACCGCTTATTATCTTTAGCAAATGCTTGTTAAAAAGTAGGATCTCACATATGTTTTGATGGATTTAGAGTCGAAATAGTTAATTTTTCATCTACTTGAATAATTCACTGTGAGGTTTAAGTCCTTGGCTATGGAAAATTCAATTCGCCATTGATACATTGATACGCATAGGCAAATATATTTTTGAGGAAAAAACTATGGGTGGGTATTTGCCTAGGCCAGATTCCTATATTTATAACTTAATTTATAACTTGTTGCGTACAAAAATTATTTTTAGCTCTTACAACTGAGATGATTTGTATTTGATACATAATTTCATAATAACGATAATACCAGTAATTTTACATGTCGATATTCTTTGGCATAACAAAGATTGTAATCATATTGGCTGCCGAAGGAAACAATAAGCGTGAACCTCAGCAAATCACGACCTTGCCTATGCGCACCTCCTTGGACAAACAGCAGTTAAAAAAGAGGCGCAATATGGTGTACATAAATATGGTTGAGATTTTTGCAATTCCATGGATTTAGGGAGCAAACAAATTATGAGATAAGCATTTATAATAGTAGACAAATTGGGAGACAATATGGGGTGAGCCAAAATCAGCTGTCGGCACAGACATCACCAGTGACTCCAAAAATGGTTTTCAATTCACCATACTACGTGGTCATTAATGCTCTGAAGTTGTTTGAAAAGGTCCTCTTGATGTGCCTCTAGTTTCCAACACAAGTGTTTTACGAATGGTCCTTTTTTATGGTTTTTAAAAGTGATTTATTTATTTGTTTTAGCCTCGAGTGATACTGCTAGACAAACTACGACACGTCAAAAGGAGTCCCATAGGCAGAATTGTCATAAAGTTAAAAAATGTATGAATAGTCTTCCAATTAGTACTCAAAATGGTGCATAAAATTTTCAAGATGACGATTATGTTACTCAGGATATGGCGTATCTCAATTAGAGACCAACAATTACTCAATTTGTGCTTTCATTTAAAGTGCATTTTACCATTTCAGAAGTCCTTTCTCTTTCAAGATGAAGAACGAAAGAAATCCAGTCAAAGTGGAGGGCAAAGTGGCAGAAGTTTGGTAAATCCGAGCAAAACTTCCCTCTGCCACTTCCTACTACCATTAATTCATTGATGGATGTTCTGTTCAAATTGGCGAGGCCTTTTGCAATGCCTTCAAACAGCTCATTTCGTAATAACCGAATTGGTGGATATGAACCCGAAATACACACGGTAGCTTCGATAGATCTCAAAAGTAGCTCATTTTCATGGTTTAGTTATTTTAACAGACACTTGACTTTATTGACAATTAAATGCATATCATCATCTTCATCATCATCGGCACCAACACTATTTCGGTTGACTAAATATGATATTGAATAAATTATAAAGTGTTTTGAATGTTCATTTGACCAGAGTTCTGAGGACAACGGTGCCCTTTAATTCACACAACCAAGAACGAATTTTGATTCCAGTGCAACTAGTGGCCTCGCAAATGGTGTGGTTCAACGAATCGACGACTTAACAAGCCCGACCACTTCCCCCACGCCTCCACCTAGTGGTGATGAAGGCGGTGGTGAAACTGGTGACGTCGTAGGAACGAGGAAACTGGTGAAATCTCACTTCTAAAAGAGTCCTCCTCGATTGGGTGATAGCTTAATTCCTCCTTGTTTTCATTCTCCTCTTCATTATTCAAAAAATGGAAGCTTTTAGGGATTCGTAATAGGTGAAGAGGTGGGGTGATTTAAAAACACATCAGGAATTAAGAGAAATTGCTAGTAAAATACTAAAATTGCAACTAGGTACCGATTCTCTAAAATCCTTAAGGGCAACTCTCTTATGAGTTAATTTGGTAACAAAGTACGCCTATATTAGTTCACTCTTTCACATGTTCCGACCACCTCAAGCAACTTTTCGGTTCATTCAGGCAAGCTTTGTAGGATTCGAAATTTAAATTCAAGAAATATAATAAAAATAATAATAATAGATAGTGTATTTATCTTTGGAAGTTCAGCTTAAAAATTTGAAAAGAATTGCACAATTTTAAATACAAAAGAACCAAAAAATGACATTTCTCGGAATCATGAGAGGTGTGTCAAAAAATGCAGCCGTACTTTTGAGTTTTTATTGCCAAACATAGACGTGCAACATGCAAAATTTCTAAAAACTGCATAAAACATTGCAATGATTTCAGTTTATTAGAAGGACATCATCTTGAAATAAACATCCTCAGAGTATTATTTTAGCGAAAAAAAAGTCAATTTTGGCTAAACAATGGTTAAACGAGACTTTTAACATAACATAGCATATTTCTGCATCGTGGATGATTATAGGTATGAAATGTTGTCGTCTTCAAATATAGTCCTGCAATACAGCTTGTGAATGTCAGTATAATTAATTGCAAATTAAGCAAGTACTTTAAATTAATCTGAGGTTAAATATTTCAAGTACTTTATCGCCAAAATTACGAAACATCAAGAACACACGACAATATAAATTTATATTATTTCATTAATTGATTCTTAAATTTATTACGGTGACTGTCATCAAAGATTGACACCAATTTAGCAGACATAAATACTATAAAGTCTTCTTTCATTTATGTGACAACTTTGGGTTATTACTTGCTTATATATAAATAACGCACAGGTAAAGTATTTAAATATCTAGAACAGCGACTGAGGATGGGTATGCATTATATACCGTTGCTAATATCACGATAGACATAGTCCATATCTACGCCAAGCTGTTTTGGAGTAATGGTACTGTCCGCTGCACATCCCTCACATTCCTCGCTTTTTCTCTTACTATCGGAAAATTAGAATTTATTTAACGAGTTTTGACGAAACTAAAGATTTGTATCGAAAATTGACTCAAAATATTGTAATCGTATTGCTAACGTCAATTCAAAGCTTAATAAAAAATAAAAAATGCCTCCTTTTTGTAATACTCAAGGCCGTGGATAGAAATAAAAACTAATGACATTGCCTTAATACTATCAAATAATTGTATATTCACAAATATTAGTAGTGTTTAATACTTTGGCTTAGTTTAATATTTCAACCATGACGTAAGGGCGTCCAAGGTGAAACTTATTTTACATGCAAGTAAAGTAAAAATTTCTTTTAAACGAAAATAGATTTAAATGATTTTTAAATTCCGTAAGGACAAAATCAATTATATTTAAAGTTCGAGGGAATTTAAAGGAAACTTTGCACAATATATTTCGTCAAATATTAATATATTTACTTTAAATCAAATGATTTAAGAAAAACACAGAGATAGTTGGGTGGGTTGCATTCGGAGACCATTGTACGATGGTTCTGCTTTCGTGTGGGCCTCTCTTGGTGATATCAGGCACGGTAAAGTGAACGAACTCAGAGACGTTGGCAAAAGTTCCGCGTTGAGTTTTCTCTTCTTAGTAAGGACGGCTACCATCCTTGGAA
>JAUOZQ010000575.1:0-30886 GCA_030710315.1 Anomotaenia brevis
GATTTTATATAAAATTGTATGTTGTTCACTACAACTCATTCAATGTCCTTTTGAGCGTCACCTTCTAAAAGAAGCATGATATGAGAAATAATTTCCATATTGGGAATGGAATTTATACACAAATGATTCCTATCAAATCATCACATTTATTTTCGCAACACAGTCACTTATATCGGGTAATTTTTCACTTCTGATTGAGCTCGTAATTACGGGAATTTTAAGGGTTTTCGTCTTTTTAGTTGCTGTTCACTAACGTTTTTTTACGAGCCTATTAGTAATCTTCTTATATTATATTAACTATTTAGTGTAAGCGCAGCATCATGTTGTCTTTAAAATTTGCTTTAAGAATTGGAATTTGTTGTCAAAGTTCAAAGAAGAATTTGGTGATACGTAGAAGATCATCCCTTTGGAAATTAATAACAAAGCTTGCTTCTCTTGAAGCAAAATATGCTACCGAAATCGTGGATCCATTTGAGGAAAACCCTTTTAGTAGAGCCTTTGTATGCACCAATAACTTAAAATCTACAGCTCGATCGGAAACAAATGGCAGATTTATTACAAATGCAGCATAAAATATCAATTTTCACATTATATCTGTGCTTCTGAATTCCCACGGATATAGCGATTCTCATGAGGCTTTCATTTCGGGTAAATTTAAATTTATAGTGAATTTACGCACCAATATATTAAGTTTCTAAATCGACAGCCGCAAAACTAGGAGACTTTGACTTAAAATAAACATAGACTAAGCCTAGAGAACATGGAAGTTGAAATAGAGTTTTATGGTTTTTAAATGAAAAAACAGCAATTAACTATAATGATTGTGACTCACATTATACTTCAAGGCATTAAAAGAGCATAACACAAGAAAATGATTTTTCATAAAAGCAGAACAGCTCCTTTTGTGCCTTTAGTAATTGAAAGTATATATAGTGTATTTTTACAGTAATGTAATTGCCATCTTAAGAAGTTGAAATGTCTGCCTGCCGTTCAGGGATTATTTGCTTTCAGATGAGAATGAAAATTAATCGTTAATATGAACTTATCCTGAGGTCTAACCGAATTTTCTTCACTAATATTCTATTACAACAATAACACTAAATTAGTATATCCTACAAAATATTCTCAAGAAATTTCACAGAAATTCCGGTGAGAATTTTTTTATTCAAGCATTAAATTGTTTTCGTTTCGAAAATCTTAAGAGCAAACATTAAATCAGATCCAACGTTTCTCGAAATTATGCTATTAAAAGCAGTTAAAATTTTATTCACTAACGTAGCTTGTTTTAAGTCAGCATGTTGGTGGGGAATCGGCAACGACGAGAAAGACAAGCATTAACTAATTAAAATTAAGTTAAAAATGCTTCTTTTGCCCTGTGTTTTACAGGAAAAGAGTAGTAGGAAAACGGAAACTTGTCGTTTCCTTTCATTTCAAATGGCGAACCCATGTAAACGAAAAAGGGACACTTATTTCTTTGATAATAATAAAGAATTTTTATTCTTTTTGATTCAAAAAAAATCAATTTTATCTAATGACCTTCATTTTTTTCTAAGTAAATGTTTAGAAATATCGATTAAACGAATGTGCACAATATAATCACCATATTTTTCTCTTTCTATACCATATAATAAGCTAGCTTTTAGAAAGGCATTTTTGCAAACCTTCAGGTCACTTCTAAGTGTTGTTTGAATTTATCTTTAATCAATTAACGGAACTTCAAAGAGTAATTTGCCAATGTCTAATGGAACAGGATATTTTTAACAATAGGAGTCGTTACACTAAAAAATCATTTTTAAAACCTGGGAAAGCCTAGATACAATCCAATTTAAAACAGCCTAATCGACTGTAGGTGACAACAGTTATCTTAGGTCGATTTGATCAAGTCGTTACACTTTTGAATGCCAAGGCATGTGTGAGACTATGCCGTTGCTACCAACGGAAAAAACGGCGGTGGCGGTGATGTCGGTGGGAACCGCGGAGCTTAATCGCCTCCACAAACTCCTCTCTGTCCTATCGTGTGTGTGTCTGTGTATGTCTTCTTGTGCGTCAGTGATGTACAAGTCCGAATTGCAACAGTGTAGGTATGTAAACGTGTGTGCGTTTCTGTGTGTGTTGTGGATTTGAGTGAGAATATACACACGCGAAAAAGAAGAGGTGTGGTATTATTTTTACAGGGCAGGTGGAGTGTGTCGAGCGAACGTGCACTTCTGCCTGGTGGTGGTGGTGCTGATGGTGATGTCAATTTCTCTCACTCTCTCTCTCTCTCGGTCTCCATCTTATGTGGTAGATTTAGTAATTTTATGATGCAGCAAGTGCATTTTACTTTATCTCATGTCTTGTGCTTTTAATGGGGTTCCTATATTTGATATGTAGCTTGACAACGAAGCAGACCATGTCCATCACTTGTCCGACTCGGGAAACGCGTTCACTGCTTCATGAAGGTTCGCCATTTCGACGTATCGATTGATGCCACTCAGGTTCCCAGGTAGAGAGGGTAGACGGTACTGTAGCGTCTACCCGTGGTATGGTGGTGAGCCCCCGTACTCAAGTCTCGTTGATGTACCATCACTTCAGTGGGCTTCACAAGGCTTCACCCTTCGGATCTTTGTCCTGGAAGAGGAAGGTGTTTCTGGTGACCTCGCGATGTTTCTGAGATCGAAGGAAGGGAATTCGAACGCTAAAAGAAGTTAAAATATCCATTCATTGTCGAATTCGATTTAGGAATGCAAGAAATTTCGTAACCCTTTGTCGATTCCTGGTGTTCTTTAGGAAATAGGTTAGCAGTCTTTTCGAAACGCCTGTAAAGTTGCAGATTACCATTTATCAGATACTGATGCATTGTCTAATGTCCTGGCAGCACACCTTTGACATTTCTCCAGTAAATATTGACGCTCCTCACAGTTAAGTCATTTCTCGTAGCTGAAGATTCTCTAGAACCACTTGAACATCTTAGGTGCCCCTATAAGGCACTGAGGAATGCCAAATCTCTCAAGTCTTCCACTCCCTAAGGTGTAGTATTTTAGAGGATCGCTGCATTATCGATTTGGAAAGAGTTTGACTACTATTCGAGTAGCCCAGTACAGTTTGACAAGGGTGAGTCATGCAAATGAAATCAGTGCTGTAGCGTCATCTGCTAAGAGCTGCCGTCTGAAGGGGGGCTTCGTTTGTGCATCAGCACTTAATTGTTGCATTTGAGAGCAAAAGACGGAATATTATTAGTCATTTCGTACGTTTTAACTTATATAGAAAGGTCTTCATAGATCACTGAAGCGCTGCCCAAAGTCGTTGCAGACCAGCCTTGACATTTGCCAATAAATTCTGCATATCCAAGTTCAGTTTTCAACCCGGCGATTTGTTAAAATGTGACATAAATCGGCAAGTATTAATTTACTGTTCTACTAAAAAGGAACAATAACTAAATTCGCGGCGAAAACAGGCAATATAAATTACTATTCGGAGAATCAGGAGCCACCTATTGTATAATCCATGAAAAGTTATATCTACAAATACCTCTATTGAATCATGACGTTTTTAAATGGAATTTAGGTGGATAGGATGGTGAATATTTGGTTGAAAAAGGTAATACAATGCATGCATTGCCCGAAATGCAGAGAAATGATTGAAAAAGTGAAAGGCAGTGACCTAGTGATTCGTGACAACAAACAGTGTAGTTGAAAATTATGCTTCGTGTGCCTTAATGGCTTGGATAGCCACAGAGAAGCTTCACACTATCGTAAAGCACACCAAAAAACACCTGAACTGGCAGGCTGCTGTTTCGATTGCATTACCAGCACTACCTTGGTCACCAGAATGCATTGAATTGGGAGAACAAGCTCATAAACAAAATTAGGGTATTGTTAGACCTTGGCAAAGCGCAAGACACCAGCACGCTTCATAATCACCCACATCTTTGCCGGTATTCTGGTCTTAAACAATGAGTGGAGCATATTCAAGTCGAACCCAATGGACTTATATCGAGCCACAATGGAACTCTCGTATTACATTCACAACATCCCCAAAAAGTCATCTTCAGTTGACTTGGTGAAGTAGGAGAAGCTTTCTCTCTACACCAAACAACGGAGTAATGTTCTCTTGGACCGAATTTTGGAGGGCTATTTGAAAAGTGCTTGGAAGTTTATTCATGTGGATTCCTGATTCCTGATTACTGACTGTTTTACAAGGTGAGCGTTTTCAGGTAGACGCAACGGATTCTCCGTCAAACGGTGGAATACCCAGCCCCCCCATCAAGTTGCGTATATACATATTTGCCGGCAATTATAATCTACGTTAGAAGGAATTGCATTATTGTCATAGAAATTTTTAAAGCATTTAAAAGTCCCTAAACAGCCTAAGCAGTTCCTTCTAGCGGCGTCATTGAAATAATGGAAAATGCAACCGAAGAGAGGCGGGATTTGGGGCCAGTCGATGAAGTCCTCATCCGTTTTCTTTTGAACCGACTTCGTTAGGACAATAACTCCCTTCGCGGAGCCGTTTTTCAATCACAAAGTATCGCAATATTCCTCACCTAAAATCTTGTTGCAAGTCATTGAGAATTTGAGTGATGTGCCTCTTATAACTTTACAAACAATCAACTCACACCTATAATGGTTGGTCTTAAAATTGGCAGTGTATTATCAGGGCGATGCATTGTAAGCAGTTAAGTATCATATTGATTAATTTCAGTGTCAGGCAAAAACTCATAAACGCTTCATGATTTTTAGGTTTCTCGAAACAGCAGCAAATTAGGTTGCAGGTTCGTTGGAAATTGACTAAGAAGTAGACAAGGATAGACAAGGAGCATGAAGAGGCAAAAACCATAGAAGGTTTTGTGTAACTCCTTGCAGTTGTCCGGTGTAAGATGCATACTCCTGGTATTGCCTGCAAGAGGTTATGCACAGAAGAAAAATTCATGCAGAAACTGCTTTGATAATACCACGATCAGTGACTAGAGTACAATTTAACTAGCACTCCTCGTATAAAAGACCAAAGCCTGACAAAAATGACAGCGTTGGCGTCATCCGCTGCCAATCTAATTCGGGAGTAATGGCATGACTGCTTTTGCTAGACATCAACTATTTACTGTAAAAAAGGTCAAGCATTGCCGCAGAGTTTTAAATGTCAAATGAAGTTAGTCTTTTTGGGCGTTTGAATCAAATAAGCTTTCAGAAAGTACATCTCGTGCAGACGATCTCTCATTGGCCCGGCGATGCTAATTTCCGACTCATGCTAATCCGACATGCCCAATTTTCCATCCAAAGAAGGACACGTTGGCTGGGATTGATCATTTCAAGCTTTCGATGAATAATTCTAAGCAAAATTTGAAGCACGCTTGGATGGCACTTTTGAAATGATTGTAATTTGCAAGACAAAAATAACACTCAGTGTCTTTTGATTCGCCACTTTTATTAATCGAGCCGTTGTGATGGGTCAACTACTTATGAATGTCACGGTCCAATTAGTGGTGTGGTCGAACGCCAGAGGAACCGAAACACCCACTGGGATGCAATAATAACAGTAATTGGGCAAAGCCAAGTTATAATCAACGATCGCCCTATTAAAGTTGTTCCAAGAAATATTCAATCACCACAGTAGACAAACTTATTTACAGTCGAGCTAGAACACTGCGATTGAGACACTTTACTCGTGGATGGCGAAAGATTTGAAAGAAGCCCCTTGCTTCCGCCAAAGTGGAAAGCACCAAAGATAATGAAGATGGTTCCCTAAGAGCTATGGTTTTGTCGATGTGTTGGAGGTCTCGTAGAACAAAATTCTGATGACTTGTTTGTGTTGAAATAACTACTTCTAGTATCTCAAATTTATTTCATTTCAGCCCAAACATTTGGAGCGTTACAAAGCAGCAAAACTTGGAAATAAATACGAACGTTAGAAACGGATAATTCTAATTTAATGGCACCCAAATGGAGAAACAATTCTCTTATATTCGAGAAAATAGTTTTACGGCTTTTAGAGAAAAAAATATTCTTTTGGGTTAGCTGGTTGGTTTTTAATCTAATAGAACAAAAGTGGCACAAAAATGGCAGGTTTGACAATTAATGATTTAGGGTAGATAGCAAATAAATAGTAAACAGTGAGCTCAACGACAGGAAGAAACATCGAAGACATTCAATTCCATGAAGAAAACACTTAGTTGCAAGCATCTCTTCAAGGCAAATATAGCATTAAGGAGGATTCTGCGGTGACTCCTGATTCTCTACCATGCATTTAATATTTTTGAGACATTAATCCTAGAAGCCTAAATAAAGTCTTAACTTGTCAAAACATGAGATTCTTATCTGAAAATCATCCTTAACTGATCCTTTACCAGTAACGTGAAATATAGGCGATATCTGAAAGGAAACTATCTGAAAATCTAAACTATTACCCGAAGCAGTTATCTGAGTTCGTTTTACTTGCGTAGAGCAGAATTAGTACTCTGCTAAGGGAATATTCAATAGAAGTAAAATGCCTCATGCTGTTTCTTTGGTTAGAATAGCAGCTCAAATCTGAAAGGGTAGAGGAGAGGAGATGTCATAAATTTATATTAATAGATAAATGTACATTAAATTATGGTCTCAGGGAAGTGTTTATTGATTATTTTTACCCAGTGGGAATAGTAGTGACAACCTTGAAAGCAACCGAACATTTGGAACATAAATTCCTTGATATAAGATTAAACTTGTTGTGCAACTTCATGCTCCCATGGAAGGTTTTCAAGACTGCATTTATTGTTATCTCCGACGGAGAAATAAGTGGCTATTAAGGAGTTCACTGAAGACAGAATCTGTGTGTATTTTTTAAGGTGGCAAACTTTGGGTTTTGTTTTTTTGCATAAGAGTTTTATTATATTCTGGAACAAATGATGAAAATGATTCTTAAATTATATTCAATTTGTGTTAAAACAATAGTTTAACCTTTTAAATAGTAAAAGCCGTATTTTAGTTGCAAAAGTTGAATTTAATTGAGTAATAGTTTGTACTGTGTAGAGTATAAGGAGTAAATAGCGCATATGGAGCACTATTTATTCCTTATATCGTCCAAACCTGGGGCGATTTTGTGATTTTTTCTCGGTAACTTTAATGTAAACACGAGAATCAACCTATTTTGAATTTGTAAAAATCACCGAATGGTGGGTATTATCAATTCTCCCTAAAAGGTTTTTTAGTGAAACCCACGTTATAGCCTGGAATGACTAATTTGTGGCCAAAAAACAGATCTTTGGGCTTTCTAAACAGCTCTACTCTCTATAATCATGTGATTTTCTGTATAATTTTCATTGTTGCTTTTATTAGTGGTGGAAACACTATTAAGGGATTTTTTAAACTATTTTTCTTAGTAATTTTGCATAATTGCAATCTCCTAATCTGTGATAAATTCAGGGTTATTTGGTGAAAACCCACGTTATAGCTAGAAATGACTTACATGTGGCCCAGTTAGGCAGGCATGTTGCCAGCGCTCTGACGAATCACTTGAGGCATCTCCAGTTCACCTTTTTAATGCACAAAATTCTATTGTTCAAATAAACATTGGCCCACAACAATATAGTTCGTTTGCAGGATACTTTAAGACTCAACACATACACTAGACACTTGACACCAGCGGGTTGTAAGGTTGTGTAAGTGTCAAAGTGATCGTACTATAAAGTGATTCGGTACTATAAAGATTCTCCGAATCGGGAATCACAACAATTACAACAATTACGCCTGAAATAAGCTTGTGACGGACAACGCCAGTGAATTCTGAGAAGACATACCGCTGGCTTTAAATTTTTCTAAAGCTAAAGAACATCCTTTTAATTTGATCACTGACAACATTTTCAGTCCTTAAATAATTAATATTTAATGCTACGAAATGTTGATATTCGACATTCATTCTTATCTAAACCAAAATCATTCTTAAAAAACGCATTAAATTAATCCAAGGATTAAAAGATAAAGCAACATTTACCAATACACTACTATGCGCACTTGTCACGAGAACAAATCAGTAGTTTGACCTTCAAAAAGTACTTTTATTGAGTCCTAGAAATTTAAAACTTGAAAATCTTCATTTCCACAAAACTTTTGTGCGAATTCCCTATTGAAAATCAAATATAAATCTATTTCTATGAAATCCGTATTACTTGAACCGTACATACTTAAAGCCACATAAAAGAGGAACGTATGAAAATGTCGCTGTCTATTGATAAAATATATTTTAGTGTCTTTAAACAATTAAGTATAACAATAATGTTCATTTCGAATCCTTAATACTTGCATTTTTCAGATTATTAATGGCGCTCGACCACACCAGTAATTGAACCGTGACATTCATAAGTAGTTGACCCATCACTACTGCACGATTAATAAAAGCGGCGAATCACAAGACATTGAGTATTATATTTGTCTTAGCAAATTGAAATATTTTAACAATGCCATCCTAACACGCTTCAGATTTTGCTTAGAATTATTCATCGAAAGCGTGAAATGATCAGTCCCAGCTAACGTGCCCTTCTCGGGATGAAAAATCGGGCGTCGGATTAGTTAGAGCTCGAAATTAGCATCGCTAGGCCAATGAGAGATCGTCCGCACGAGATGTACTTTTTGAACGCTTATTTGAATCAAACGCTCAAAAAGAGTAACTTCATTTTACATTTAAAACTCTGCAGCAGCGCTTGACCCTTTTTCGAGGAAATAGCTGATGTTTAGCAAAAGCAGTCAGCCACTACTTCCGAATTAGATTGGCAGCCGATGACGCTAAAGCTGTCATTTTTGTCAGACTTCGGTCTTTTATACGTGGAGCGTTAGTTAAATTGTACTCTAGTTACTGATCGTGGTATTACCAAAGCAGTTCCTGCATGAATTTTTCTTCTGTGCATAACCTCTTGCAGGCAATACCAGGAGTATGCATCTTACACCGGACAACTGCAAGGAGTTACACAAAACCCTCTATGGTTTTTGCCTCTTCATGCGCCCCGTCTATCCTTGTCTATTTCTTAGTCAATTTCCAACGAACCTGCAACCTAATTTGCTGCTGTTTCGAGAAACCTAAAAATCATGAAGCGTTTATGTGAGCTTTTGCCTGTCACTGAAATTAATCAATATAATACTTAATTGCTTACAATGCATCGCCCTGACAATACACTTCGAATTTAGGAATTTTGATGAAAACTGAATATTCATGAATAAATAGGGTAACCGAAGGTTGCTTATTTGCCCAATGTTTGTTGTATAAAAGCTCAAGAATATAAAGCAGATTAGAGATGCTACCTAGAAAATTGAATTTTGGAGAAGCAAGGGACCTAGTTGGGGTGAAATGTATTCCCGCAATAGCGTTTCGCCTTGTGAATGCTTGAGGATCTTCTTCTTAGCTAACTAGGAAATGCCTTATTTAGTAAATTTATCACAAGTTTGCAGCAAGAGTCATTCAAGACACCGCACGATAGATGACGTGATTGCCAACGAATTCCGATTTGTGGACGATTGGCACCACCTGAGCCCTTTGGAAGTAGTAGAACCTGACCACGGGGTTTTTGGCACTTATCTTCGACATTTGTCTCTCCTCTGTTCAACTAAATAGGTTAAATAACCTTTTGAATGTAAAATAAGCTCTTACAACTTCTCCAGGGGTTCCTGCTTCTCCTCATTTGTTAGCCAGTGTGAGCAGGCACCCTCTCGTAATGTTTGGGGTGGAAGGCAGCCTGTAGCCCCAAAAAACACTCGGTCTTGTGCTTGATATCCTCCTTTATGCACAAAAGAAGGGTGGGTGCTTTATTTGGTTAACTTCTCTGCAAGGTTTGTCAAATTTTATGGGTTAATCACCAATATAACTTTCCCTATCTCGCCGTTTTGCGTACCTCTATGTAGAATGACTATATCCTTCTTTGCAAGCTTCTCTTTTATTGCGAAATCTTTGCAGTGTTATGAGGATTTTGACGTAGGTGTCCTTATGCTTGAAAACCCGTTTACTGTTAACATAATCTAGTGGGTCACCGAAAACTTGAGAAAAATCTTCAAAACACCTAACATTTTTCTCCATCTGTTGGAATAGCATAGTTTCGACTTCGGCATAGCTCGAAATTATTTTTGATAATAACCAGTAGCCTGTGTGATTTAGCAATCTGATTTATTGCCTCAACAACTGCTAACTGCCATTTAAAAACAGTGGAAATCTGGATAGGATATTTGAAATTGGACAACATATTGACCTATAAAAGACTAGAGATCAACATGTACTGTTCGATCTCTCCGAAGCGTAATTCAACGTTAGTGAATAAGCTCTGTGAAAATTCAAATTTTCGCATCTTTTAGACTTGCCAATTCTACGAAGTCATAACCCCTCAATTTGTGATATGCATCAGTAATGTATTGCAAAAATGGACTTTTGTGAATCTGTCTTCCATTAGATTTAGCTATTCGGTCATTTACATGGTCCCATAAACAGTATTTGTTGTGACGGAAACCAGTTGAAAAAGCTAAAATTTTAGCCATGCTAGGTGAAAGCAATGTTTTTAGGGAACAAAACGTTTACGTTGTATCCGAAAGAAGCTAAATTAAGGGTTTACGACTTATCAAATTTCTGGTACTAAGCAGTGGTTTTGTTGAAAAATTCCATGTACGCTGCACTCATTTGACGCTGAAAAGGATTCCTACAAATCCTACTTCATAGAGGAGCCGGAAAATTGAGTGGTTGCCAATGTGAGCCATGATTTCTCTGTGTATCGCAGCCTGGTGTATTTTACCGTAGCTCAAATATTTTCCCTAAAGCTATGCAGTTATAAATGCAAACTTTTTAGTAGTGTTTCGAACGAGGAGTTCCTAAAAGTGGTGGTCTACCGTCTGCGTGGCTCATTTTGGTCATCCGATAACTAATAATGGCGGACTTCTCTTTCGGCTGTATACTCGAAAATCCAAAATGGAGATCACTCCACTCGGGTGGTGTGGAGATTACGTCGTCCATACCATTTGCGTTGACTGAAATTGAATCTGCCCACATGTCGTACTGCCATTTTGCAGGTCAATTCCTCCTCTTCTAGTTCTCTAGACGCTATGAAAAATAGCTTTTGAGCATCTGAATGAGCCATCAACCACTATAATATCTTCGTACCTTTTGCCTTTTTTTGCTGCACATGAAGGATGAGGACGTTTCGCAAACGGTTTTTAAGGGATAAATTCCGCACAAACTGAGATCCACAGCTTGACCACGACAATACTTATTCACCTATGTGCCTCTAAGAGGTGTCTGGATAAGCCTATTTAACATGTGACGCACTTAAATAAGCACTTTCATATTGCTCATTTAAACGATTAAGCATGTTTGTCGAGTGCTTAATAGTTGCCTATTAGTTGTCACTAACCAACAGGATGGAATTTAGGGGCAGGTTTGCATTGACAACCGGTAAAAATGTATTTGACTTGGTTGTTTGGTTTTCAAAATGTGTTTTACACTTGCGTTTATTAAATCAAGAGTCACTTTGATCCAATTTGGGAAGTTTGAAGTGATTTTAATCAAACGCTTCCCATTGTGGCTTATCGAAAGAATGTATCATGCATCCCATGGCCATCCAAGGATGATAGAGTGCACGAATGCTTCAATTAGGTTTTCAGAGCCAACAATTTGCACGAGTAAAATCTGTGCCTAATTACTCCACCTTCAGAAGGTAAGGGACAAGGCGAAAATAGTGGCAACACCTAGTACTTCGTCACCATAATGTCTAAAATGTGTAGCTGTCAACCGAAACTCACTTCTGTGCATTTTTGTTATTGCATATGTTTGTCTTACATAATTGATTTTTAAAGATATTAAAATAACAGCTAAACAATATATTTTTGTTAGTGAATCAGTGTTCACTAAAGTCCAAAGGATTTCCACCGTGAAGTTGTATTATTTAAATCTGGATTCCAAACACCTGTTCGCCGTTTGAATCTTGCTGCCCTTTAACAATCCACTGGAGTGGTTAGCTTTACATACGTTTGCAATGCAGATTAACAGCACTAAGCATTCTTCAAATTTAACCGTTTTATCTTAACCAACGTAGGTGTGCAGGAAGAGGAAAACTCGAGGCGGCAACTCCAATTACTACTTGGTAAGCCTTCAGATTTACCTATTCCAGTTTTAGCTCGTTTTTCTACTCCATTGAGCTGCACTACTTCCATTTCTCAGCTTAAGTAGTCTGCAAAATTACCTGATAAGCAGGCACCCGCCGCCCACTCCATGCGATTTGTCTTGTTCAAAATTCCAACTACTCCGTCACTTCACCTTCAATTTCTTCACTACTCAACGAGGCCCATACTAAATCTACAGCCTGATCACTCTTTGAGTTATGATTCTGCACTAGATGTTGCAGGGCCTCTTTTCTCCAATTGCTGTTCTGGTGCATAGGGACCTGAAGCTGCTTGAATGCCTTAAAAAGTCGCCAGAGTTTAGAGACCTCCGCTATACACTGTTTAATTTCTTTCTAGCCTTGTGGGATTTCCCCATTGTGAAGTGCCAATGAAGCCACTTGAGGAACCATTTTATGACGCACTTGAGCCACTGCATTTCCCTGTTGCTCCTCATTCCACAGGTCATCCGACTTCTTCTCATCCTCCTCCTCTATTAACTAATGTATTTCGCTGGAAACCCTGTTGACTTTGTGAACGTTTTATTCGTTAATGAGAGTTAACAGCAGTGAGGTGACTGTGTTGCCAAACACCCAATTTGTCTTGGGATGAAGGTTCTGCAGTGGGTGCTGCAGGACCTCAAAATCAGCAACCCCACTCTCGGGATACCATTTTTCCAACTTAATATTCCGAGTTTCATCCAAACACAATCTCGACGCAGTTCACAACGTCGGTCTCTTCTGGTTCGTCACGCAACTTGAAGATGGCAGTAGGGGAGTTTGTTGAAAATCTCATCTTAGCGTCTCTACTTCTTTGCTTACCGTGGTAGTAATTAATCACATAAACATTCTTCTCGGTCGTGTCTTCATGTTTTTATGAGGATCGCGTGTGTTTATCGCCATTCGGATATTTCATGCCCGAAATTGCAGATTGTAGTACTATACTAGGGACTAGTTTAACATAGGGCAGGTTTATTAAACTAAACTTTAAAATGTGATATTTTTCGCAAGTTAGTTGATTTTAACTTTACGTAGGTCTATGGTCTCCTGAAAATGGGCATTTATTCTGAGGTTGTATTACTGGGCAGCAAAGAAGCATACATCAAAATCCATCAAGGGCCAAGATTATTAAGTAAAGTTCAAAATGCAATCACTGTGGAATGGGTGTAGTCAACGTAAAGTGTCTTAGGGAACCGAGAGCTGTTACAAAAAGGAGACCTATCGCTATCCTATTAACATTTAGCTTCTGAATTCACCAATGAAATTTATTCATTAGGAATCTACTATGTGAGCCTGTTTCATTTTGGTGATTACGAAGTTTTTTTACCACATACACTCTCGCATTAGTGTTTCCACTGATTCACTTAAATTAGACAATTTTCGTGAAAATCGTATAAGCAGTAGTGAAAGCCTAAATGAGTAAAATCTTCGTCATAGAGGGTAAATCATTCAAACGAGGATTTGAAAAGCACGAACAATTTAGAATTATGATTTCATGGTCCTTCTACAACAATTTTGCCAGTTTTCAGTTTTGAATAACCCTCATAATCATGCAACATTGTTTATATGCAAACACTGTTTTAAAATCTAAATTTGTGAAAGGTGCTCTCATGAGGAATATCTATAGTGAATTATTCTTCATTTTAATAAAGGCAGTTTTGAATTATGTGGTTATTTGAAACAATTTAATGTCAAATATATATGGAAAACTACCCAGGCTTCTATAACCAAGTTTATTTTATGAAAGTTGGATGCATTCTCAAAGGCATCGGATCAATAACTAGCTCGTAGAAGTCAGTCCCGATTTGGTTCAACTTCAGTTTCGAAAAGTGTGTTGTGTTGTTTGGTAATTTAACCTAACACTCAAAAGGATTTGAGGATTGGGTTATGAGAATTATTTGTCTGCGCAAATTTCCCTTAAATATTAAATATCATGGGCAAACACTGTTTGACAGGCCTTCGAAATAAGTGACTTTTGCTAATCTCTCCCTTTTGGCCGTAAGTTATGGTTTGTCAGATGTGAATTCAATGTCTCAATCGTAATCATTAAGAAAGCTTTTAAATATGAATAAGGATCGAAGCAAAGGACTCTTATTAGATGTCAGGCGATCCCACAATGAAATATGTCGACGTCTCGACTGAAGCAGTTTCTGTGGACGGAATGCTGACAAGGTGCAATGAAGAACTGGTGGTACCATGCCATGACCGTCCAGGGTGAATTCCGGCCTTGAAGGAAACACTTGAGTGCAGTGAGCGACAGGCTTTAGATGGATCTGTGCTGATTCACGGCCAAGAATTGGCACTGAACAAAGTCCAATTTAAACCCGAATTCAAGCCCTAAAATTTAGGTAATATTTCTTTTTTAGAGTTCTTAAATGTTAACAAAACTCTTGCACAGATGACCTCAAGTTTTCTTAACTAACTACCGACCTTTACACAACAGAGACCGAGGAAATTCTTTACGAAGAAGTACAATGACGTGTTGCATTCAGTTCCAACGTTAACATTGAGCAGGGTAGTAACCTCTTTGCACATTTATTGTTTTTGAAAGCTTCAGTTCTTAATGATGTTTTGCATGATTTAAGAATGCGGAGAAAATTCTTGGGACAATGAGCTGATGCGTATGTACATATCACTTTGTACATACTATCCATATTTTGCATATGTATGTGTAAATTTCGAGTTAGGGAGTAAAAATTATGGAAAACGTCCTGTATTCTTTAAAAAATTGTTGAATTCACTGAATTATAGGGATAAAGATCTTAACATGCCCAACTAAATAACCGGTCACCAGGTAGAAATCCCAGAGTAAGGTCAGATGTGTGAAAACAATATCAAGTGGTACCTTTATGAACACAATTAGGAACTCTTTCTGGGTCAGGGATAGGAAACTGGACCCGTAGATGACCTGTACTCCTGCAATCAGAGGACGACTACCCATAAGTGAAACACTCCATTTGCTAACCCAGTTTCCATCTCTGCAAGCAAAAAAGAGGCGTTTGCGTTTGGTGATATAAGGCAGTGACCGTGGGAGCTTCAGCAGGAGCGAACCTAAGTCATTGAGATCTCCATGTCTTCAAAATATCAGATAAATGCAAGGTCTTCTTGTTGTAGGGAGAGCAAATTATGTCTACTTCCAGCACAAAAACCAGAAATATCTTGAAGCAGAAACCATACACAAAGATATTATAGAGCTTGGACGTAGTGAAATAGAAGAATAATTGATTTACCCAAAAAGTTAATGGATTGTATACTAATGCGGTAAGTGACAAATACAAAGTGGCAGTGATACTAAGCTTATTTTCACCAATAGTAAAACAATGCTCTCACAGGCTATCCATATTCCCTCTGTCTCATACAAATTAGCTTTGTCTTGTGTGAAAGTAATCGATCAGGGTAAATTATGATGAAATTAGTGAAAGATTGTTTAGCTTTCACTGGGCATTAGAGAAAATCTTGTCTTGAAAGAATGCACCAAATCTTCAATTTAGGTGCAATCACTCACTGCTCGAGCATTATAAATGCACTAGTAATAATTGTTTTAAGAAAATGAGACCAAATTATCAGTGTTCAATTTCGGAAGCGGAATAGCGTGCAAATCGAATTAACCTCATCGAAACTGATCGAAATGTGATCGGTAGAATTTAAGGACAGGCTGCCTAAAATATGGGATCTATTTTTGGGATGAGCGTCAATTAAGTAAATTATAAAATATGCATGAAAGCTGTTTAAGATGCAGAAGTAGGTAATAACGTCTAAGTTGACACTGAGGAACTCTATCAAATCGCACATTCTTCTTTTAATCTTTTGCAAATTGACAGAAAATGTTAACGTCAGGGTCTAGGATTCATCAAAATACTACAATTATTAGAAAGGTAAAAAGTTATTTTTAAAGGCAATATATATCTCAAAGAACAGATGTTAAAAATGCCGCATATTCGAAGCATCAATATATAGATGACGCTTTTGTGAGAATTGGACTTGCAAAAAATATATCGGAATTCCATGTTGATTTCAATAAAGAGTAATTCATTCCTCATGTATTATCCATTCCTTCCAGGGATAGTTTAATCAACTGGTAATTTGAGTGGAAAGCGCATCCTGGTCGCCCAGATGTGGTTCTGTGGTGTTCACGTCCTCCGCAAGAATCAAACCTCGTTCTTGTGGTCAACAAGAACTTGACTTGATATTAAAACGTCTGCTATCCATGCTGATTTTGTAAATGCCTGTGCACTAATAATAACACATTTACTCCCTCATGCGTGAGGCGTCCTCTCCATGGGCAGTGCGTATCAATTGAAGTGGAACTTTGTTATGAAAGCGAACTAGTCATTGCACAGCCAGAGCGGCCGCAGAGCTGTCTACCGTTGTTCACTGAGCCCGCAATTGTCAATTTATGAGGCAAGAGTCGCAATGGGGAGGCACACATGCTTTTGATGGGCAAAAGGAGAGATTTCCGATTCCACTCCCACAGTGGAAGTAAGCATTATTATTAAATGAAAAAGTGCCTTCTAATACTCATTATTCGGTGAATGCTAGGTATACGTCTTCGAGAATGCTCCAAGGCACTTAAGTATTTTTTAGAAAACTCAACATATTTCAGAGAATGCAATGATCAGTACCCCACGCAGTAAAACTCACGATGTTAACGACGATTTAATCTCACACTATTATTAACTTTATCACGAGGAAATCTCTGTCTTATCATCCCCCAACGGAAGGTAATGGGCATGGACATTTGTGGGAACAGCTATGATTTCGGTGACATATTCATTAACATGAAGTAAGCATCAAAACTTAACATATTCCAAAGTTCTCTGTTATTTCACATATTTATTTAGAATAACTGCTTTAAAGATATTAAAATAGCATCGCACTACTATATCAAGTCAACGGATCAGGAGTGCTCACTAAAGTCCAAGGGATTTCTACTGTGTGGCTGCATTATTCAAAACTGGATTCCAAACTCCTGGCTGAAGATTGACGTATACAAGTGGGGTCTCAGCCTCAACAGCTCCAGAGTTTTTTTGTAAAATATGCATAATGCATTCGATGAGGTTTCTATGGCTTTGTAATAGCAAACACTTTTGAAAATTTTCTTTGTATCTTTAAATTCCAAGTTCTGGTATACCTAGTCGTTAAAATCATCTGAGAAATTAAAATTGGTCCTTATCGTATGGATGGACTTAAGAGCTTGTCAAAAGTATTCACGACAGATTTATCAGATACTTTTGGAAGGAATGGAAAGACAAGAAATTTCAGGTTCTTCCATTACTTGATTTATTCTCTGATTAATCAACTCTTCATCATCTCTGATTAAGCATCAATTTCAATAAGGATATTGATTCAAATCATTCAACCAGGTCATAGTCCTTGGCGCATATTTCCTTTTATTAGCTAAATTAGACATATTGGGTGGAGCCCACTAGGAAACTCAGGTGAGCGATTAAGGGGATATTGAAAGATTTAACTTCTCTGGTATATTTTATGCACATTGCAGGTGTTCGAATGAAACCGATCTCACTTAGCTAAAAAAGTTTGAATAACTCCTAAGAAGGTTTTCCATCAAGCCGTACCGTTAGCTCTATTGAAAAATGATGACGAGAATTTTGAGAACACCTCTGCTTAGGTAACTTGCAAAAATACCAAATACGGGATGTTACCTCTTATTTTAGAACTTGGGACACTCTCATTCTCACATTTATTAGAACACTCTTGCGATATATTTCCTTGAGTTGACATCTAATCAATTATTCAAGGATCACCTAGTGCTTGTCAGAATGCGGATGAAAATAATCGACTTATCCACACTAAGGTATGCATTTCAATTGGCAGTTTGGGTAGAAGAATAGGAAATCTAGTTAGCGCTCTTATCAATGCTTTTGTAATTTTATTTTCGAAGCTTTTTAAAAATGTACGTAGTTTATTTTAAAACACAGAATTTTCCAAGCACGATAACCGTAGTTTTTTCCAAGTACTCAATGCTTACTCCTCACTTTAATTCAAATTAAGTAAAAATTATTCCTTTGGGTATAGTTCTTCTAAAATATTGTTACTTGAGCTATTTTATGAGGGATTATTCGGAATATCAAAAAAGAATATTAAAACTATACCACTTAATTAAAACTGTATCAAAATGAGGCAATTCTGCTGATATCAATGGAATATTACCCTTTTTACCTATTTTCTTCGAACTCATTTAATCAAGACTGAGCTGTACAGGAACCGAATTTTGCCTATGATGTTTACATATATAGAGCGTAAGTGGGATGTATATTTGTTTCATTTGCCATCCACGGCCATCTCCAGTTGTTTGGCAAATTTCCTATGAACTGAAGGTCAGAAACGAAATAATGTTTTGATCAACCACTGTGACGAAAAGCTTCAAGAATCAGTCAAAGCCTTCGTTGATTAGCATTTGAAGTTGTGGTCAAGGCAAATTGAATGCATGGCGACACTTGCAGCCGTCTAACCTCTTGAACGGGCTTATAGGTACTATACACCTAATGAGTACAAGACAGCTCAAAAGTTTGAAAAATAGAATATAATTGTGTGCAACATATTTTACCTTCTAAGTCATAGCAACCAATATATTAAGGTCTCATAAGACTTGTAAAATATCGATAAAATTTATTGGGCATTCTTTGGCTTTCCGTGGATGTTTAAAGTAGGCAAGACAAATGGAAATATCATTGGAAATGTTGCAGCCCAATTAACAAAGTAAATTAGATTCTGGTGATAAACCCAACAATATTGTAAGATAAAGTAAAATATCTAGTAAAAATGCCGTAGAACACAGGTTTTCTGACTATTGACGAAAAGTCGAGGATTGCGGCCGAAACAACATTATGTGCTTTGGAATCAAGGGTACGTAGCTTAAAAATCCATTGGAGAAGCAGAAAAATTGTTTGTGGTTAGTATAAAGAGCGAAATGGCGTCCTACCAGTATGTTTTGTGTTTGCGAACTTGTTGATGTAGCTAGTCCCCGTTGATCCGATTGAGTAGCTTCTATGGTTGTGCCGTAGAAGAGGCTCGTTGTCGACGATCCGAGTTAGATGTAGTTGTGGCATGGCATTTGGAGGTTAGAATACGGTCTTATGGGAATGTTGAAGTGTCTTATACTCGAGCCAATGCAGAAGCAACGCATATTCCACCGAGAAAAACTTGAGGGATGTGCAGCTGACAGTGCCAGTACTCCACGTGAGCCAATCCGGTAAGAAGCAATGGACTGGTAGTGTAAGTAGATTGAGGAGTTGAAGGACATGCCTGGAGATTAGGAACTTGGTCAAGTTGCTTGAAATGGTGCCAGCAATGATCGCGTGATTTGGTAGTGTGAAGGCCACTTGAGGGTCATCTTGCTAGGTATCGTTGCAGGGATTGAACGATTCCTCCAGATCATTATAAGGGGGACCTCTTTGATCACCTCGTGTTTTGTCTCATACTTGGTTCGGTGGCGGGGGAATCAAGTAGCTCGTTTTGGGTTGTCTAGCTAGTGTCAGGCCACCACAAGTCCGTTTCTAGTTTTGCGCATTGAACAACTAGCTAGGTGTCTTCCACGAAAACCGTTTTATTGCCGTAACCACATGGTCTGCATCGTCAAACCTCACACGCACCGGATCAGCTAAAACCGGTTTAGCTGTGAGACAAAGGAATAATTTGTAATTGTGAGGGGTGGGTGATCATATGAATTGATTAATTCCAGTCGGCATCTCATGTCGCTTGCAGAGCGTGCGCTGATCAGCCTAAGTGGCATCAAAAATAACAACAACAGATGCTGTCAGCCAGTCACTGAAATCAAAGTGAATTTTCTTTAACAGCCCGTAAGTTGGGATTCCCCATTATTAAAATGAAAATTTGGCTTCTTTAACGGTTTTGGGTGTTCAGCTTCTAAGGAATAAATGATAAGAATAATCCTGTCAAGTTTCTCCTACACTCAGTTAGAGAGAATAAACCATTACTGCACTTGAGCTTCTTTGTATGATTTACTGAATGGAAACGTAACGGCCTAGTTCTTGATGCGCCGTTTCAGATGGAAACGCTGCTCCCTTTTCCTCGGTTTCGTATACACTGTAAATATACATTCAGCGAACCGAATGTGAAAATGTGCGAAGCCACGTATATCTGCTGTGTCTAAAGGCAATGTTTCGAGAACGCTTCGCATGATTTCCACTTTAATTTTTGATTGTTGCTACCCATCCTCTCTGTGCACTAAAGTCCACGAAGGTTATCTAGGACTGATGCATTCTTATTTAAAAATCATACTTACTTATGCGTAAGGGGTTTTGATGTAAGTAGGCATCAAGCTGCAGTAAAGTGACGCTTGTATCCAAGATTTGCTTTCCGTCAGAATCCGAAAATGTCATTAGGCCTCTTCATATAAACTACAATTTTCAGCACAATAAATGGTCGACAATCAATTTACCTTTCCGCTTTTCATCAATTGTGGAACACCTGAATCTCAAAAATGGGATCAATTAGCTTCTGACTTGAGTAATGATCACCGTTGATATGGCCGTTGCAAAACCGGCAAGTTGCAGTCGCGTTCTACTTGTGAAGTTTATTTAACTACTTATTAAAATTCATAATTCCTCTAAAGTGGGATATTTGAAAAGAACCCATCTGAAAAATGCAAACTCTTGCCCGAAGTAGTTAACTGAGTTTATTTTAATGTGTACAAAGCAAAATTAGTACTATGCCAAGTGACTGTGCAATAAAAATGAAATTTGTTACGTTGTGGTTTTGGTTAAAATAGCAGTTCAAATCTAAATGGGTAGAGGAAATGTCATAAATTTAAATTACAAGATAGATGTACATTAAATCATGGCTTCAGGGAACTGCTTATTGATTATTTGAACCCAGTGGGAGTAGTAGTGATAACCTTGAAAACAACCAGAGAAGTGGAACCTACACTCCTAGAGGTGAGATTCAACTTGTTGTGCAACTTCTTGCTCTTATGGAAGGCTTAGAAGACTGCATTTCTTATTAACTCCGACAATTTCTGCATCAGATGCAGGAGCAACAATGCTATGCAATACACAAATTCCTGCACTTTCTCTTTATAAGCGGTCGTGTGCTCAGCAGGTTCATTTTCAACAAACGGAACATGTGTTCAACTACTCTGCTTTCCATCACATTTCTGGGCTTGGTGGTTGGGATATCGGGTACGACAAAAATGTACTTCCTTGTAGCCAATCATACGCCAACAATCCAACAAGTCAATGCTCACGCCAACATTAAAATCGCAGAGGCATTCAGAAGCTTTTCATACGAAACTCAATATTTGCTTGCACACTACCCAGCAAATGCTGAGTTCCAGTCAACCTGTCATAGGACATCAAATACCGACAAAACTTACGTTTGTGAAACATATATTAGTGAAATCGAATTGCACGAGTATGGAATAAATGTGAGTTGCTCGACTTCCAATAGATTTCCTTCCATGTTTCAAGTCATTAAATGAGCTTGATTTTTAAAATTGTAGTACTTAGGCTTAACTTTGGTCAATCGGAACATAGCGATTCGTTTGGAGAACCTGCGCTTTAATGTCGTATATACTCTGAAAGAAGACGGTGATTTGCGCTTGAAAGAAACGAGTTTCTACTCTGCTGGAGTGTGTGCTATCCCCTCTGGGTGCTTTTTGCAGAATTGCACCATTTTATTTAATTTTTTGATACAAGAAGTTGTAAACGTCTAATTTAACCACCTTAATAAAATTCGACTGGTTTTGTTTTCTACAATGGCCTTTGATTGCTGTTGGCACACATCCGTCTCTACCAATTCCGTTTGCTTCGTAGGTGCCAGATTGAGGTTCTTAAACTGAATTAATCTGGTGTTTTTCTTAGTGGTAAACTTTGGGTTTTTATTCATCTTTCAGAGAACTCCTTACTAGCTACTTATTTCTCCGTTGGAGTTAATAAGAAATGCTGTTTTGTAAACCTTCCATGGTAGCATGAATTTGTATAACAAGTTCGATCTCACCTCAAGGAATTTATGTTGAAATTCTTTGGATGCTTTCAATGTTTTTACTAATATTCCCACTGTGTTCATATAATCAATAAGCAGTTCCTTGAAGCAAAAATTTAATGTAAATTTATCATTTAATATAGATTAGTGACATCTCCTCTACCCATTTAGATTTGAACGGCTACTGACAAACCACAACATAAAAATTCCATTTCTATTGTACATTCTATTGCATATAGTTTCCGCAAAAGTGGAAAGCGCCAAAGACAATGAAGATAGTGCTTTCAATTTCAAACCAAAATCGCCTAGTTAAGGTTAGGGTGAATACACGACATTCATTGTTCAAAGATTTGCTAATTGTTACAATTTTTGCTCTTTACAGATTGTGGAGCAAAATGGACAAGCTTCTTGTCCATGGACTGGATACTCACTAAATCTACTAGGTTAGGGCTTTTGAGGAGCCAGGCGAAACGTTGATGTACAATCTTATACATCTATTCTGTGAGAACAAGCCCGTTACTCGCACTAGCTTAACGCAATTGACGACCTTATCAGGAAGGGATTCTCGGATTGCCAATAGATAGAAGGCTTCAATCAAGGCTAACTGGATCGCAACCTATTGCAACTAGTTGCTCACTCAGGCATCAACCAATTCTGTGTGGAAAAGGAAGGGCAACTTCTCCCATGGCTGCTGAAATGGCTGATCGACTTCTTGTCACCAGTCACCTAGAGATCGGTGGACTATGCTAGAGATGTGGGCAATGTGTTGGATTTCTTCCCTCACAATTCTGCCTTCACGAGTCGACATATCGAGTGTATGATTGATGGATTGTTGAATGTACTTCCGTTCTGAAATCGCTTTATAGTCTTAGTGTGCTGGCTCGTAATCAGATTCTCAGGTGCTTAGGAGGAATTGATGTCCAGAAGAAGGTGGCAGCCATCGATCTGCCTAAAGATTCGAGGATTTCGTGATTGCGATCGGTGCTCAACACATGAAGTGAATCGGAGCTACACCCTATCTTGCCTCAGTAGTTAGGGGGCGGTTGCAAGCCTCTCAAATCATCCGCGTCTCCGATTTGCAAGGCGCAACGGAGGTCATAAATGCTCTGATAATCTTTGCTTCTCTGTAAAGATAGTCATTGTATTTTTTGATACAAATTCTTGTGATATCCACTCTACTTCTCCATTTTTCAACCGCTTTGTATGTTAGCTGTTGGTACTACTGGTTCTTTTGTTCCGTGTCACTACTTTCCTAAGCAGTGTGTATGTCGAGAATTCTCTTCTCGTCTCTCAAAAATCCTCATGTTGAATCATTACTTTGAGGGTATTCTTGTGGTTTACATTTTGATAAATTGTTAATATCGTAATGTCTTAAAAATTATGGGCTTGTCTTAAGAAAACCAGTTCTGTTGATGGAGGCTTGAATGGCGATGTAAACAATAGATAAGACAATCTATCGAAGAAGCCCAAACAAATCTGGAGTAGAGGTCATACTATCTTAACGAAATACAACAACAGAAGCCATACAGCGATGGAGGGTAGAGAAGGTAGAAATCTCAGGGCCACGACTGAACCTATGCTGAACTAGTGACCCCGGTGTGTGCTCTCACCGGCACAGTAGTCAGATATGCTTCTAGAACGTCTAAAACAGCAGGGGCACATGTTAGAGACATTTAAAGGCTTTTGCAACATTCTGTCCTCTACATCCAAGAAACCAGTGGTCTTCTCAAATCACCTGATGCCGACCAATCCTTAAAATGGTGTAGAGGTTATAAGAAATTAAGCTGATTAACTAATGGCTGTAGAAGACCGTTTTCATCGTTAAAAGTCCAAAAGCAGCTCGCTCTAGTCCAATACTAGCTCACTTCTAATGGATGCAATTATGCATGATAGAAGAGTCAATATATATTTTCTATTTATGCTGGTTCAATTATAACTATTTGTACAGGTACCAACATTTACCTTTAGTGCGTCTTTCTCAATGCCCACTTGTCACTTTGACTAGGTGTTGCGCAAACATTTCCACCATTTAAGTAGGGCAATTCTACCACCTCAAAGGCTAACATGCTGCAACGGCCTCCGCACGGCGTCTTCATACATTGGCAGCTTTCCACAGGACGGTTTGTAGATGAAGCATTTCTCGAGGCCCGAATGAGTCTTGGATGATACTAGAGCCTGTTTATCACCACGAGGAGTGTCTACAACCATCTTCCTGCCAGCGCCAGCTACTATGCTTCCCAGATACTGTGTGATGGTGCGGTGCTGATATCCATTAGTTTGTAATCTGCCCACCAGATTAATGGATAGTGAAATACCGATGGTTGGTGGCGACGGCTTCACCATTATTATTATGTAATTCAATCCGTAAGAATGGATTTTCTTTTTTTACTTTTCATCAACTTCAAATAAAATAGCATGATATCACCGTGAAAAACTCTACTATCTAGTAGGTAAATGTTTATTTTCGAACTAGTACAGATGACCATGTAAATCTATCAAATCAGGGTTCGACAATTTATTTTATATTTCACTTCGAAATTTTGTTTTACTTTCTTTTATTTGACGAAACATTTGGTATGTCTTTGCTACCTTTTCCAGTTGTTTCACTAAGCAACTACTTTATACCATTAAAATGCACATTTTCTGGTATGTTTCATTGAAATTTTTTCTACGTCGCTCCTTTAAATATTTGAATGTGTCCATCTTTGGAAGCATATTCCTTCTTCCTTAATTGTTGCCACCAAATTAAATTGAACGCAATGTAGAAATGGTCCAGATACTCAATGATCAATTTATATTGTGCAGTTATTTGTCACATTCTGATATGAGAATGCCATTGATTACCACGTTAACATTTCAGGTTCATATTTCTTCAGATCGGTACATTTCAAAGAATGAGATTTTTTGCTTCATTTCAGGCCCTAGAATGTTAATTTAACCCTCGGCACAGACCAGCGTCCGTCGTGACCGCTCCACTAACTCCGGGTAACTTGTCCCAGGAGATTTTACACGAGAAACCATTTTCCAAAATAATATTTATTTATTACATTTTTATTCTTATCTATAATGACCCCTGAAAAAGGTCCCATTGCCAAATCAAATAAATCATTGACATTCTAGTGAGTTAACTAAAAACACCAACACAACAACACCACGATTCGCTTCTACTAGTGCCCCTCGAGTGGTGTGGCATCTGGCTAGAAAGTGTGATAACCACCAAACGCATTATATTAGTCAAACGCCCCAGTTATCGAATTAAAAAGTATGGCTAAATTGAAGAGCCATTAACATGTAACACACTGCAGAAAATCTGTTCCATCAGGAATCAAATACCCAGGAAATGAAACAATATTTCACAATTTATTATTCCATAATTTAGTGGATTTGGGTACCATTTCAAGGAACAAGGTATTGGTCACAAGTCTTTTAATGAAGTAATAATTTTGACTAAGTTAATGGTCTCTTCTGAATTTTTCTATAAGTCTAAAACAATCATTGTGAAACGTGTTGTGATCAGAAAGAAGGAATGCTCAAACAAATTGACTTATCGTTTTTGCAACTGTTCGGAAGTATTTATTGTAAGCATAGCAATAATCGATGTTGTTGCTTAAGTCAAACGTACTTCTGACTGAATTGCAAATATTTCTTGATTTTACATCCTTAGTTCAAAGTCGAAAATGGATCCTGCGTGTGTCATTTGACAAGATGTAGCTTTAAATGACGTAGAAATGGGGTAAATTCGATCCTGGTCATTTGAGTCGCCTTATCGAGATGCATAGCGAATGACAGCTAAGACAGATATTCTCAAAGCTTACAAGAAGAGAATGTAAAACCAGATGCGCATAGCTTTAACAAAATCACTACTCATTATAGAAATTAAGATTAAAAAAACTTTTCATAGATCGAGACTAATATAGTAAATGTTCCGGTTTATTACAGACTCCATTTGGTCAAAACGTGGTCGTTTCTTTTGTAAATGACTCAACTATTTACATTATGCGGTTGCTGATAGGCACCAAAGCGGCTCATTTCGAATAGATAATTCTGAAAAGTTTGATGGTGCATCACTTTGAGAAGAGTGCAACCAACGATGCCCCAATTCACTTGCACTTACCGATAAGGCCACTATCTTCATCCCCCAAGGCGTTATTTCTAGCTGGCGCTTAAACAACCTCCAAGTAACATCCTACTCAGCAGAGCCCATTCAGGCAAGTCCCAATGACACAGCAATCAAGGAAATATACCACACATAACTGAGCGGTTTTGATGTATTTAACAGGCGAAAATAACCTGGATGGTAAGTGAACATTCCGTGACCAAGGTGTCCATAATGAAAAAGTGTCCTCCAGAGATTCTAAACTTTAACGCTCCAAAAGTATGTTTTAAGTCTTGTTTAATCTAAGGGAATGTCAAAAATATTTATGCAGTTTCCGAAGAGGTAAATTCACTGGAATTTGAAATATGTACAGAGATGCCATTTTCTCCATACTTCTAAACATTAAAAACTTGGTATAGAAAAGCATAATTTAGAATCCTATCTTAACCTGTTGATTTTCAGCAGTGAAACTAAGGCTTGAGAAAGCCATAATCATTAAATTTTGGTAAAAGGAGTTGGTTTAGTGTTGATTAAAGAACATTAACTAAAATACCTACTGATGTTGATACATTATTCTGATTTTATTCAGAAATTGAATCATAGGATCGCCTGAATGGCCTATAGAATGCGTTTAGGCTGCCTTTCAGACATTCTACATTGTCTATAGAAGCAAGCATACCTGAATCACCAGTTACATTAAATGAAATTGTTTGAGGTTTAAAAAAATCGGGAGCCGCTTTTAGTATTATCTGTGAGGATTGCACTATAACTTCTTAAATATGTCATTTGCTATGAATATCATTTGGAACTTCATCATTATTAATATTCAGAGGGAAAATTGTCTTATTTTGCAGAAACTGCTTCACTATTTAAATAAACCTAATGGGTACCATCATTTTGCTGTTGATGGCCAGATCTATTAGAGTGGTGGACTATGGGAAATATTATAGAAATATGTACATTGGACTCATTTCCTATATAATTTTGACTTCTCATTTCGCATATTTGCAACATCATTCATAAAAATCCAAGTTGATTTCGTATCAGAACTGGATTTTTTGAAATGTCGGAACCTAATGGTATACAAAAACCAAAATCAAAGAAAATGCTTTTTAATTTAAAGCTCAATACTGTATGCATATTGAGAACGAAAAGCAAAGGTAAAGGGAACTGTACAGCCTTTTGATAAGAACGCAAAAACGCCTGACGTTTCAGGTCGCTAGGGGTTAATTTAATTATTAATAGGTTCTATGCTTGCATTCTTAGTATTGAAAAGATATCAGTTACCAATTGGAAAGTATTTTCCATCTTTTGGAAACAAACAGAATCACTATAATATTCAAGCAATAGAGGTTCGACTCCTATTGCAAATGCAGCAGTGCAAATATAACCAATTTCTTTGTTAAAATGAAAGACATGTGTGAGAGTATTATTACTGTGTCGATCAGAAATTTTTAGATAGAAATCCTGCTAACTTCCTGCAGAATTCTCCTACGGATCGCAATGTCGTTAGTACCATGAAGTGGTGGTGGAGGGGTGCGGATGTAAAACAAAGAATCACCAGTTCCCGGCCACCTACGTGGTAGGGGGAATGCGACGGTAGGAGGTCTTCTATCTTCCAAACAGCCGTCTAGACTACAGAACCGTTCCCTCCATGGGCGTAGCTACCGGAAGTTTACTTCTCGTTGACCCAACTACTTCTTGAATTCAACAGGGGGATGGTGAAGTCAAATAATCATTCATACATTAATTCAATTAGAACGCTAAGAAATCCACAAAAATAATGGATCATAATACGATTTTGTATATGAAAATAGTGAAACGCAATAAAGAAGTAGTACAACAGTCATAGTAAATTTTGTGAAGTAGAGTGGATATCAGCAAGGTTTCCCCTATCGAGGTTTATAAAAAATAACGATTACCTGAAAAATTACCAAATGTCAAACGGAGGAGCACTTTAGACCTCACCCTCGTCTTCCGAGTCGGAGACATAGATGATTTGTGAGGGTTCTAACCAACCTCCAGCCACTGAGTCAAGATAAGGAGGAGGTTTGACCCACTCCATGTTTTCCGGACCGATGTAAACCACAAAATCAGCTAATCTTCTAGGAAGACCAAGGGCAGACACCTTCTTTTGAAAATCTTTTCCTCCGAGACACTTACGAATCCGACTGCGAGCCAGAAGACGAAGACTGGGAGGCGATTTCAGCATAGAAGTGCACTCCTCCATCAAACGGTCTCTCTGTCGACTCGCGATATTTTGATTGTTAGGGAAGAGCTGTAAATCAATCCCAATTTGTCTAGATGAGTTCGCCAACCTAACGCCCTCTTGAGGAAGATGGAATCGGCAGGCGAGGAAATTGACGAGAATTCGGGCAGCAGTTTGGAGAAACTCAGGCAGTTTTTCATTCTCCCTATGTCGACAGAAAGAGTTTATCCCCGGGTGAGTAACCAGTAGGAATAGGATGCCAAAGCAGTCAGCCATTGGATTGACACCTTCAAGATTATCAAAATCATCAAATCCGTGCTTAAAAAGGCTCTCGATTGCACTTAGCTCGAGCAAGTGAGAGGCAGAGGCGACATGATTCATGATCTCAGGAAAGTGGGGATCATTTAGGTTGTAGTTGAGTTCAAGATTGTATAGCAGGGTTATGCCCAGTTGTTCAAAAACCCTGGGCGTGTCTATTCTATGAACATCCAGGCCGTGGACTAGTAGTCTGTCTACTTCACCCAGCAAAAGATATTGATTGAGTTGGTACAAATGACTGTGGTCTGGCGCTCCGGAAAGCCTCCATTCTCCGAGGAACTCTAGCACGTAGGCGAAGAAATAATCCAAAACGGACCGATAGTCATATACCCCCTCTCGCCAGATGTATTCGAACGGGGTAGGGAATGAGGAAACCCTGTCGGGGTGACATGTTGACATCCGAGAAGATCGCTGGCATCGATTGAGATCGTAGCCTTGACGAACAAGAATCGGCAGCAAATCCCAGTGTCCTGATTCGATGACAAACATCTCGGGGGTTAACTCATGAACGTAATCCCAGACTCTGTATGTTGGTAAGATAATAGGCGTTTTTATTTTCAATGGACTACCTGCCCAACGCTCTAGAAGCAATTTTAATGACTGAGCGTTTGTCACACTAAAGACCTCACACCCTGGGCGATCATGAGAGTAGCAGACGATCACTCGTGGGTAGTATAAACGCGACATTTTTCTTCAAAACAGCAGAAAGGTTTGTAATGATCCAATGGCGGTGTGTTTAATCACCTAGTTGTGGCCTTATATCCACTACTAGTGATTTCTTCTCACTTCTGGCCAACCGGCAAGCTGATCGTTCTGGCCGTTTAAACACAACTGAGGAATGTTTACATTTAATCAGTCCCAAGTTCTTCTCTGCTGATTTATTTTAAATTTTGGCTTGTTAATATAGCGAATTTTTTGGCGTGGACTTCAAAGTGTCAGTTAGTGTAAACGTGAGGCGGAATCCAACTAAATGCCACACATGCTATAAACAAACATATGTCTCCTCTGCCTATATATGTCTGATTTGTCGAAAAAGAGTAGTACTTTGTCGTGACTTCGATAAGGTCTAAGTAAGCTCAATCAAGACTGTACGCTAGGAGTGGAAGAATATTTTGCTCAGCTTACGATGAAGGCGTCGTAGTCTCATGAGAATTTAGTGCATTTTGATGTAAAGTGTTATGAGTCGTTCAAATTATGCGTAGTTATTTTGCATTTTCATTATTTTTTCGGTCTTTACAGTTCCATTTTTGTAGCTTTCATTTGAGTTCCTTTTAGCCCTTATGAGCATTTTATAGTAAATTAGAAACTGGAATTTTATAACTTTTATCAGGAAGGATTAGTCAGGTTATTGTTCAAACTTTTGAGTAAATCCCCTTGAATTTGGAAAATTACATTGGTGCGCTACTATCAGCTCATATAAAATAGGTTTTCCTGATAAATCTTCCGACTTTGAAAGGCAATTTTTTCCAAGGGATCTTTGATGATCATTCACTAATGATAATAAACTGAATTCTGAGTAGCAATATCGCTTCGGTTGAGTTACAACTAATAAGTTTATTTGAAAAATAGGTAGTGTGCAGTAGTGCGTTCAACCTATTTAATAGCAATAAACGTTACTGCTTATTTAAAACAACTATTTTGTCGTGTTTTCACTTTTAATTATCGGTGAAATTTAATGATTTACAATATCAAAATTTGTCTAGAAAATTATTAAATGCAACTGTAATTGTTCAAATGACCATGCTTCGGTTTATACATATATCATAAATGAACAGCGAATAAGAGCAACGAGGGATTTGATTAGACACAGATCATCGCCATGAATTATACGCGACGCGAGACCGGCATTCGCACCAAGAATACGGAAGTAGGCGATCCTCTATCTATTCGGGGACACCTCCCATCACACAAACGCCTTCTCTATCATAATAGACTCCCCTTCCTGCTAGAATACTCCACCCCGAGCTCGATGACTGAAACAGGTGTCACGATGGTTCTCACCGTCTTGGTAACCCAGAACGACGGGACTGATGTCCTCCCCCTCTTACTCAATGCCTGGCTTCGCCAGTTCGACAATTTCTTCATTCGGGTTCTCCTTCGAGACCTCCTCAAGACGGTTGATTTGTTGGGCGGAGATTTGCAGCGCCCGGGTTTGGTCATCTTCGTTGGGCACTTGGTCGTGCCAGAATAGGAACTGGCGGTCTGGATGAGGGTCCCGTTTCGC
>JAUOZQ010000576.1:0-30883 GCA_030710315.1 Anomotaenia brevis
ATAAAAAACGGAAGAAGTGTGTATTATGGGCAGTGTGTCTGTAGTTGTGCGCAGGTGCGTTCAGATTTGGTTGACCTGTTTTTCGGTAGACATCAGGCCCATTTAGTTTTTGTTCAGTTCAGGAACTGGCTACACCCACGATTAGATACGGGGATTTTGACCCGTTAAGGGTGGGACTCCCTGGTTAGCGATGCGATGATACATTCAGATTAAGCTGGGACATATCACCTTTGCCAGTTGTACTAAACATTGACTTTGCTTCTGCATTTTGCTCTTTCAGCGATGTTAAGTATTTCCCACTACCTTCAAATATTCAAAGCACCATATCAATGCCCTCATTTCTTGACTTGCAAATATTAATCTTAAGATAACGTTTGACAAGCCAGACACATCAACAGCCCCTGTATAAATTCTTTGGCTCTGAGTATCTTGGTGAAAAAACTCAGTAAATTAATGCTGCATGTTTTCAGGAATATTTTCTTCAGCCATGTGTGACAAAAGCTGCAACTGAGTGGTTTGGCCTTAATTTATTTGGCCAAGTTTGTTTATTGATAAATCAGGTCAATCGAAATTGTATTATATTTCGTCTAATAAACACTCCGGGATGGATGCCTTCTCTCTTCTCTCGGGTCTTCGGTCTCCCCTTCTTAACTTGGTTTGTTTACCCATCTAGAAAGAAAACCTAAGAGCAGCTATTCGCTACAGTCCTGCTTATTTTGGTTGGTGCTTGAAACACTCGTCTGAACTCGTCTATCGGCTCTGGGTTTAATCGAACCTCCTGGGTATTATTGAAAATAGAACAATTAGAAACCTGTTAAAAGACAATTCATTAAATTTGACATCCAGAAAGGCTAGCTTAACAAAATATATGATGTAACACGTTTGCGAACTGTCGATCTTCAGACTACATCCATTTTTAATGTCACGAGAGTAGATTAGGAAAAAAAAACGTTTCGGATAAATAGGGCTTGATATTTTTATAAAGTAATTGCATAGCTTTCCCATATTTCCTTATTATCCAGAACTTCACCCTTGAAATATAAAACTTGCTTATTAAAATTGTCACTATGGCCTATTGTGACAAAGTAGCTGCTGTGCACATAAACTACTTTTTGGTCTAATGCTAGCAGTTTCAACTACCCGAACCTCATAGAAGGGAAGGTAGTCTTGGTTAAAGTCAGCAAGGCCCATTTTGCGAACCATGTCTTTTTTGAAGTCACCGAATGCAGTTTGAGAATGTATTCGTAACGTTGTGCAGTTCTTATCAACCCATGAATCCAGTTTGCAAGCTGTATCACAGAATTTCTTAAGTTAATAGTTTAGTTAATGTGCCCATTCTAGGGAACTTAGTACTTTTTTGAATTTGCATCTGGTTTAAAGTTAAACATCTCTTGGAATTCCAAATCATGTATTTCACAGCACTATACTGAGCATTTTATAAACCTAGTTCGTTATAATGGTATTTAAAGGCAAAAATCTACAAGATACCTCTATTCTATTGTTCACCTGAATTCTAAAAAACATTTAAATGCATAGTAAACCACTACAGGCTTAAGTAACAATCAAGTGGACCTTTGGGAAACTTGTGTGATCCCATGATAAGGTTATGAAATCAGGAAATCGATTGATACCACCTATTAGATAGGTAAGTAAAATAAATGATTACCATTCTCGAAAAATATATATCAGAAATAGGGAAATTTTGTAAAAATATTCCATGTCCACAATTTCAATGACAGTGTTTGCCAATTCATGAACAAGCTAGTTCTTTGATCTTCACAGGCTGTAGAGAAGACTTTTTAAGTAAAGTCTCTTTTTAGTTTATTAGATCGTAGTCGTGTTTCTGAAGGAAATTTAATGCATATAACCACATGTTTATTTGGTGCGAATAGTCCAGAAACCTGCTGTTAAAATAATTCAAAAATGGCATTAAAATTTCCTTAAAATAAAATATCCTCCATTTCTAAACTTTTGGGTGCATTCAAAAAATCCACTAATTTTTATCATAAAAATGAAAAGATCAACTTGTCGTAGAGCCACACAAGATCGCGCAAGCGTTTCTCTCTACCAAAGATACATATTTACTTTTTTAAGCATGAAATAGATTAATTGTTACATCCCCTGCCATTGTTCTCAGAACAAGAGTGTACTGCTAAGCCTTATCGCAGCGTTTGTTTCGATTAAGTATGCGTGACTCTCCGCTCTGCGTTGGTGAGTGTCCTCAGCTCTTCCATCGTGTGGAACCATCCAAAGAGTCTACACTGTGTACCCGTTATTTCCTTAATATAAGAAAGAGAAGTTCTGTTTGGGATGTTTATTGGATATGAGCACTGATTGGCCTACTAATTGAAAGACGGTGCAGATGTGTCTGCTAGTCCCGTAAAGTATCTTTGTGAGAACACAGGAACATGTGCGATACTACTTTTGCAGAAGTGACCTGAGACTATCACACCTTGGATTGAGAGCATTGGCGTTAATTTATTTGGCCAAGTTGTTAACCTATTGATCAGATCAATCATAAATTAACCCCAACCACGCACAATCAGACATCACACACACATCTTCCAATCTTGCACATCTTTTATTGTAATCTGTAATCTAGGAAGAGAATCAGAGTTGCTATCGGTTACAAGAATATGCCTAAGGGCATTTGTGTCTCTATTCCGAAAACTGATATCTGAGGTGTGATGATATATACGCAGTTAGCACTTTAAAATTTTTTTCAAGTTACCTTTAATAAATACACCTACAGGAAAACCGATGTGTCTAATATCTGTAGTGTGCAAGTGATAGGGTTTGGAAGAATGTTGTATTAAGATCCACTGATCACAGAAAAGGACTTTCGTCACCCAAAATTCGCCAAAGCACATAAAAATGCGGAACAAGCCTTTTTTCTTGAAATTCGTGGAAGTAGATCGTTGGTGCAATAAACAGGTTTAAATGCTCTAAATTTGTAAGAGCCAAGATTTATTGAACCGAAACATCTATAAAATATTATTTCCTTCATTCTTATGCATCTAAAGTTGCCGCCACTGAAGATAACTTACTTGTAAAATAGATTAGAATTCATCTATTTCTTTAACGTGTTTTTTTCTGCTGCAAAATAATTATTATGTTTGAGCTTGTTTACACCACAAACGCTACTCATTAATGTAGTAGCACTTAATGTAAATTGGATGGCTATTTCACGAGTTTAAGTCTGGATTTCATTAAAGCCTAAATATACTGAACACCAATTTATATTCTTTGATTTTGGGTTTAATTAAAAATATTCATAAAATGAATAAACTTTTGTGAAAGACTTACTACGTCGACCTTTTAAGACGTCAGGCTAAGAGCTGGCCAAGCAAGACTCATCATTCAGAGACTGCATCCACTTTAGACGTGCTTGACCTGACCGCTTATAAGGATGAAGATGGCTAACGCACACGAGGGGGAGTACATCGAGCCCAACGTCACGCGCATTTCTCCACTGGGGTAACAATAAAACAGGCCGACCGACGCAAATAGGGCTAAGGAAGAGTAACTCGCAATCTCAATAATAACTGAGTGCAAGATAAGGGAACAACGAACAGTCTCCCTCAAAATACCGATAAAGCACCCCCAAAACCACCAAAACCATGACGAATCGTCTTTACTGTGAGAGGTAGGAACAGCGTTTTCTCATCCAAAAACAGGGGAACGACACCCAGCTAAAGCACTCAGGGATCGGCAACCATGTCTGAAATAAACATTCTTTGAACAAACAAGTAAGACTTCTAGAATCAGATTCAAAATGAGATATCGAGATTATGCTCGTGATTTCCGCAACTTTGACCTTCGGGTATCTGCTCTAGTTGATAAGAAAAGGTCAGAGGAAGTGGACACTCTCTTCCAACCGTCAAAAAGAACCCAATCGCTAAGGAAGATAACTTACCTAGGGGGAAAGGACCAATGTGCCTTTAGACAATTTTTTTAAATTTTAGATATAATAATTTATCTTATTTTCCTTTTACGATATTATGTTCCTTTTGTTGTGAAAGTCACCGATCTAGATAGGCTCACATTGAATAATAAACGAGGTCTCACACCTGAAGGAGCCATAATTATTCTTGGACTCCGGAAAAATTCACATCCTTTGTGTAATTCGAATATCGCATTATAATTTAAAATATCATAGCCGATGATTTTTTCATTTTGTCTAACGCGATAGCATTTTTTTCTTTCAACTTTTTCGGAGAATATATTATTAATAGGAAAAGCAAATCAATGAAGTCGTCTTTTCGGACTATCTATGCAGAATTAATCAGCTCCAGAGGATATGGAAAATACGATGATATGGATATTCTGTTGAAGTGCAGGGCGCTAACGACCACGGATCAAACACAAATCACTTAGTCATTATTTGGGTTTCTTCGCCAGAATAAGCTTTCACAACTCCGCAATCATCGCTCAAGCAACACCTCACCCATAACGTGCAGGTCTTTTCCCCTAATACAAGTTTACACTTCCATCCTCGGTTTTCTCTTACCTTGGACTCTTTTAGAAAGTAAACTTAAAGTGCAAACCACTCTAAGTCATCCATGTATCTTTAGGCCAGCTGAGCTATTAATTCCTAGTAATAAATAGAACCTCCTTCGACAATCGCATTGACGCACACCGAGCACCCCACTCACAACTCCATAGATTGTTAGTCTAACAGTCCATGGGCATGGGGGCTACGACCGAGCTAAACACTGACATTGTTATTCCAAATAGCAAGAAAGTAAGACAAAAATGCTGAGCATCCACGTAGGAAAAAAATCTCAGTGAAACTTGTGAGTTCCATTCTAACTCTACCCCTTTTAATGATTCAATAAACTTAACGATTTTTATTTTCACAGAACAATTGACTATTACGTGCTTGATTAAACCATCCTACCATGGAATTACCCATGAGTCATTTGAGGCACATAATATTCTATGAGTTTTAAAAGGCAGTCAGCAGAATAAGCGGCTAGAACTATTCCCTCTGTCCAAGAGAAGTGTGAATGAAAGGAAATGCAGAAGATGGCTTGCGAAATTCAGTGCAAGTGGAAATTCCAGCCTTCACAAAGAGGACGGTTGCATCGTATGCCCAGTTCAGTTTGATCATAAGCTTCTTGAAGCAGGCCAGGAAGAAGCTCATCGTGTTGACTTATATGTTGACTTAGAATTAACAGGTTAGCTCTGTTCAAACTCTACAACTCTTCGTCGTCATCTTCAAAACTTCGGATGATCCCTAAGGTTTGAAAATTGATTACGGTATCCCGATTTGTCAGAAGAAATCTCAAATTTGGAGTTCTTCATTCTTGTTAATTTCATTGGAAAAGTGCATCGTTGTAATTTTGTGGGAGTAGTGAGGATCAAAGCACGTTAAAATGCTCATACTTAACATCCACAACCAGGGCGTCTGAACCAGGATTTAAGAAAGAATGACCTGCTCTAGTGAATGGAAAAAAGGACAACGATGGTTCATCAGGACACATAAAGTACCACTTCACAGAAGATCGAGGAACTTGGGTTAGAGAAAATTCCTTATCTACCCTATCCACCTGAACTTGCGGATAGATGGAAAATACTTCCCCATAAGGGTTCATAGCATTGCCGAATCGACCTAGGTAAATAGCGAGCTACCGAAAAGTTCCAGCTGTTCTGTTGCTAGAGTCATTTCTTTGTTAAAATTTGACCATAGTCTTGCATAACGATACGCTGCATCTCAAACCTTCAAACCAATCTCCTTGGCCTTGACCTGATCGGAAATTTCAACCCTGACGTGTGACTGCCGTCTAGATGACTCATTCAGTAGAGGTTGGGCGTTTTGACCGTCCTCTGCGGTTGGCAAATGCACACAAGAGGGAGTATATCGACCCCAACGCCAGGCGCGTCCCTCCCTTTCCCCTCTTCGTGGGGAAAAGGCGCATTTGCTTACATGTAAGTACATGGCATCGGCTCCATTTAAAGGCTGATTTGCTCTTTTACAGTACAATCTGTTTTGTGGCTTACAAAAGCATTTGAGAAAAAAACAGTATTTGGAAAGTAGAAACCTCTAAAATTCAACAATCTTCGTCATTTGCATCTTCTCTGGCGAATCCGGTAGGTGTGGAGTGGTCTTGCTTAGGCCTGTGGTGACCTGAGAGTATAAAGTCACCGTCAGCAAGCTATGCCCCTATAGCCCCCTCAACCCCGGCACCACTAGGACAGCGTGCACTAACTCAAGTCTCGTCGATCTAATCTCGACGCTCGCTTTCAAGCACTGATTTCGCACAACGTCGTAACAAAGGTCAGGTTTTGGACGTTTCAACTCCATCTGGTATTGGACTCATTTAGTTTAAACTAGGAAGTTGATCCGATCCTGCGAGGAGAGCGGATGAGGAGGAGAGCGAACTATTACCTGAAGGCTGACTGAGACACCACGGCTCCGCTATAGCGCTATGGATGTTGAGCCCTCTAGCATCGGGTTTTCCCAGTCTGAGTAGTTGAAGAAGCAATGACCTTGCGCCAGCTGGTGCCTAGAAAAGTGCCTCGGAAGAGACTCCAGAGGCAGATCATAGAATCAGTGTTTGGAAACAGCTATGCACAGTCAGGAGGTTTATCCATTAGCCTAATAATGCATAAAGAATCACACTGCAGACTGTGTTAACAATACAAGTCGTTGTAAAACACTCACAGCCACTGAGCTGGTGATAAGAATCGGGGCTCAGTAAGGCCCCTGTATATAGTTTAAATATAAAATACAAGCATATTTGGTGTATTTTCAGTGCTTAAATGCGCCTTATTCAACTTAACGTATTGGTTAATTGTAAATATGTGATTTAACAGTCTGGTGTATTCTGACTGAACTACTAGGCCAATCAACATCACGTGAGAAAAACCAGATGGCAGGCCACATATTTTTATAAATCAACTAGTTGACACCTCTAAAGTCTGTAAAACCACCTATAGTCCACTTGTAAATAATCCACTTATAAATACTTGCCATGCAGCCGAGCCTAGGACACACGCCTTCCCAATCATGCAAAAGTTGCTATTAGGTCAAGTAAAGCAATTACGAACCCTTCTACCAAAATAAAGATGGTAGTCATCAAGTGGTAGATCTATCAGTCCATCCAGAGTTAGTTCGTTAAATCAGATTAGCAGAAAAGCCTTAGGAAATATGTACATTATTAGGGCTTAATTATATATCCATATTATTGCTCTACTTAATCACCTACAACAAAGCTCGAGATGAAGTTTAAACCTTCTAGAGACTTTATGATATAACGAAATCATTATGTTTACAAAATTACACAAACACCCGTCCTGTGTTGGAAGCACATAATAGATTATATGACTTTTGTATGAACTCGTGCCGTTATCTTGTTTATACTCACAGACATTATTTTATTATTAACATTAAATCAGTGAAATGAAGGAGATCTTATGTTATTTGAGATAGGACATCAGTGGAATATGTCATATCTTCAATTTCATAACCGTCTAAATGATGATTAAGAGTCAGTCAAAATTTCCTTTATTCTTATCAGTCTGTTCGCCCATGTGAATCTCGTTTTTCTTCGTTAAAGTAAAAATATTTAACAATTCCATTTAGGCTTAAATAAAAGGAAAAAGCTCTGTTGTATTTTTGTGTTTTAGTGATCTAAAGGGCTTTAGTTGTACAATTCTTTATTTGTCGGTAATTAATTGTTCATTTAAGTTATTAATATTTGCAAAATGGAGCTTATATAAATCTAATTTTAATGATCTTTCGTAATGTTTCTCTCCAGGGTCGCTGATATAATCATCATATATCATATGCTCCATTTTTCGGTGATTGAAGCACATTTGTTGAATGATAAAGCTTTTTTATATTTTCAACTCCACTGCGCATGTAATTCAGTAGGACTGATGCACATCGATCATTTTATTGACTGAAGAATCGAATTTTAATTGCACAGCTATAAAAATGTATTTGCATAATGTTTTGATTGGCAGCAAAAAAGAAGGAAGTCTACAATATATTTGATACTTTTACTGATGTGCATATATAAACTCAAATTAGAAATACCGATTTTATCGAGGCTCTTGGTTTGTATATTTTATATATAAAGCCGTTGTAGGACACCGCGATCTGCTCCACCGTCACGACGGCGAAGACTAAGAGGAATGGCACCACCGAATCAACGTAGATATGCACGAACACCGCCGCCACAACGGCGAAGATTAACTTGAACAACACCGCCACCACGGCGTCTAAAACAACAACACCATTCGCATAAATACCATAGCCTACAACAACACCAGCACCACCTCCGCCACCGCTGCCATCACCACCAAGTGCCTACCGCCCCCATGGACTCTTCCACGAGCTCTAACGCCATGTGCCGTGGTATATGGCGTTTAAGAATTGAAAGAAATTTAATTGGAAAAAATGAGCTTACTGGATGTTTTACTTTAAACCCAAGCTACAAAGTTATGCGTCACATAACAGTTAACAAACATGTAATGCGAACATCAAATTTCCACCATGGCCACCGCCACGTGTTCTACCACCATATACCGGTGAGGCATCTCCACCAAATGGAGTAACGCCACCGCCGTATGATAGTCTGTATCTTTTTGAAGGAAATGGACAACGATCACGACCAAGACCACATGAAGGAACACCGCCATCTTACAAGGGACTAAGTGGAGGTAGAAAACGACACCGAGCTGGGGGACACTGTTCCACACCGAGATAAGGTTGGCAGCTTGTGTAACTTAATTACATTGCCTAATAAAATTTTGAACTTTCAGAGTCAGGGTCTTACACTAGTCCAAGAAGATGGAGATGGACATCTCCGTGTGATTCCCCCATCTCCACCACGTTTTCCAGGTCGACAAAGAAGTAGAATCAGGTCTAAGAGGCAGAAGATAAGGAAAGTGGCCTACTTTGAAGTTCCTCAAAATAGGCAAACAACTTTGAGACAAACTATGTACAAATCCGCCTAAATATTAGTAATTCGGTGTTAAGTGTAAGCCCATTTATATTGTTCTATTACATTTTTATACGCAAATATCACAATATTCGTTTGATTTTAAATTCCAAAAAGTAATGGAGTTTCATAAAATATTTATTTGGGTACGGGAAAATTTGACAGAAATAGGAAAGTAGCCATTGGAAGAAATTATTTCTTGTTAACCAACGAGCTGTTAGAGCTCACTGTATTTACACTAAACTTATAAGCATTAAAAACCATTAAAGATAACATTAATTTATAAGATAATATAATATGTGATTCGACAGAGGAAAGGCTAAAAGCCTAGTAAATTCCAAGCTGATTTTCTGCAACAGCGAGTATATAGATATATTTATTTATTTATTGCGTTTGTATTCACTAAGAACGTTCTGATGCTATTAAGGATTAAATAAGAGCTATCACAACTGTTATGACTCCGAAATAAAGCAGAAGGCCTTTTATAAATAAAAAAAATTATTGAATTGGCAATGAAAGCCTTGTATTCACCATTTCCACCAAATAATCAACAGAAGTATTCTAGTTTGTTTTTGGATAAATGTTCTTGTTTCTTAGACTTTTTTATAGTTCAGCATTATTTTTTGTGAAATAAGATGTGTTTAATTGAATATTTATTTAGGCGATGGAGTTGATGGCCTATTTTATAAAAGGTGATCGCAATTTTCGACATATTTGTTTCACATAAACCATTGAAAAATCAAAATTGATTGATTCAAATTTGCTTGATCATCGAAATGGTACTTCATTTGAACTTCCTATTTTCTATAGAAGTTAAAGCCATCTGTAGAAAAGCCGTGAAATGGAATGCTAGTCTTTATAATCGTGCAAAATAAAAAAATATTCCATTCTGTGTTTATGGTGCATTGTTTAGGCGTTGTTTAAATTTACGAGGAATGTCGTCTTTGCTTGTCATGCTTGGCTTCTGCAATGATTAAAAACCAATCTACGCCTTTTCAACGCATTCTGCAACCATTCAGTTCCTTGTTATTAAAAAAAATCGGCTTAGTCGCTCTAAAAGCTAGACTGCCACTGTGCCAAACTACGTAGCGCAGGTACTGGGTTGAACCCATTTCACTTGTGGACTTTCATATCATCTTATATTTCAATTTGGTCAAAAGATGTTTTCATAACCTTTTGGACAAAAATGCTTTCCAAACTAAGGTAATAATTTTGAATGTAGTTGTTTATCTGCAATTGAAAAGAGGTGTCGAGAAAGTGCAGTTGTTTACTTCTAAAAAACAGTTCAAATAATATTTTTCCCATCTGATGAATATGAAGAATCAGTGGTTTAACCACACGAAAAACTGTCTTTGTGTTAAAGTCCCAAAGCAATTAACCTTTCAACATAGATTATGTACACACATTATACATTTTATAACAATTATAATAAAAATCACAATATTTATTACTTCTACTGTTGATTATGTATATGTTTAATGTGAACGAAAATTGCTAACATCACCAGGAAAGGACGCCTCCCACAATCCGAGAATTAAAAAGTGTTTTTTTCAATAAATGCAATAAGTTTACCTCACATTAGTATATAGGAAGCCTTAATGCTAGACAAACCCTTATTGTTTGATACACGTATTGTTTAATGAAAAAATTACTTTGTGTTTAATGAAAATGTGTGCTTTTTAAATAAAGGACTTTAACAATTGAAAAGGGGCATTGAAATTAAAAATAGGGGGTGGGGGTGCATTTTAAGTACCCTGTTCGAGTTGGTCTTTTTAATTGAAAATCGTTATTTGTGTAATTATACCAATTTTCAAATGCTTTTTAAATGTTTGGGAATGACATTTGCGTCAAAAGTTCAACCAGTAAACGAAAAGGAAGAAATGTTGGCGAAAATGCGAAAAAATCCCTAATAGTCAACACGCTCAGTTTATGGCAAAATAATAAACGTTTAGCTCACAATTCTAATTCGAATTTCATGTGATGTCCTGAAAGTGCACTAAGGAATTTCAATTTTGCAGAACGTTATTTCATTCTGTTAGGCTTTTTGAAGAAAAGACAGTATATACATTATATTTAAGAATATATTTATTAGCCATTATTTGCCTATTAACACACTACTTTAATGTTATTGTCCTTGATCTTTCTCGATTAAGACCGTCCCTGAGTATAAATTCGTACCCTTTAAATGTTGATTTCTTTTAAAAGATCTTTCTATCAAAGCCTTGTTTACTTTTTAGTATCTTAATGCCGCATACTTTAAATGGTAAATATGTTAAAATGTCTTTCAAAATAGCATTAAAACCGATGCTTAATTAGATTCAATCATCTTAAATTGGTGCATTTATTACCATACGAAGAAAACTTTCATTCACATTATTACAATGTTGAATAATAACGTTGATTTACAAAATAATAAAAAAAATTGTCTCACATTGGATTTGAACACCACTTCGATGCCTTTTTTAGTAAAAGAATAAATAAATCAATTTGTGTTGAGAAATGCGTGAAGTGAATTAAAAGCTGAAATTTCCAAATAAATCAGTCTTTTTTAAATAGGTCAATAACCAGGAGTTCGACGTCATACTTGCAATTCGATAGATCAAGCAATGTTTCAAGTAATTCCGGCGATGCTCGAATCTCAAGTATTTATGACTTTAATTTGGTTTTTTCCTAGATAGGAACGCCACTTTGGTTGTAATATTCCAAGAAATTGCAGGTATGCTTCTAATTTCTTCATTTTAACTTGTATCATCTGAATATTTAAAAAGGCGGTTGTCTCAAACTTCAATTAGCAACTACCATTCGAACCTATAGGATCTCAACACCTTTTTACCCATAATATGTCATAAAGTTAGGGCTCGTTTTTTGCAAAAATTGTGGTAAAATAAACATGTGCTTTCGAAAATGCGAGTGACAATTACTCCCATGAAATAGCTTATTTATCAAATAGGATTTCGCAAGATAAAAAAATCATTGCATTGAAATTGATAAGCACAATATATAAATAATTCAGAGAGAGGGCTGTGATCAACTTTTCACTGAATTTCGACATTATACATCTATTTTAATGTCTCACTTCGACAACAAGAATACGGAGATGGTGTGAATTGCGTGATTGAACAACATTATAGTGGAAAACAGAGAGCTTAAAATTGCATTAAATGCATCCTTAGGCTAAGTCTTATGAATAAATGACTATAAAAAATGTGTTATAAGCGAGATCCTCATATCAAATTAATATTGAATTGCTATGGTAATTAAGCGCTATCGACAAAGGCGGAGAGGGGATACTCTATGAGAATAAAGTAGTAATTATAGCTTGTTGAAAATTAGTGCACTTCTTTGAGTTAAATCGACCTTAAGCGGACCTTTAGATAAGGTTGATGTATAAAAGGGATATTTCCCAGCACATACAAAGCTGCTTCGCGATATGCCAATCTTTTTGCATCACCAACTGTCGGTGTTAATTAGCAAAATGATTTTAATAACCATCGACGACAAAATTGCAATGCTTAAAGTGTTGAATTGGAGTATAATTTGTAGACCCAAAACTGTAAATGATGCGATTCAATCGAACTCTTTAAAAAGAGTGCTCGTTTCTTATCTTTTACCCACTATGAAAATCTAAGATAGCATTTTGGGAGAAAAATTAAATGGGTTATTTGGTTCACTATACGGAAATAGAATGGCTACCAATAGTCCTGAAACTAGCTAACGAGTAGATATGTGGGCCATTGGGTATTTTAGGGGAAGAAAAGATAGCGGAGAGATATACTTAATGTCATTTGCAATTCCATGACTTATTACGTTGTAGACTTCATCTGCTGGCAGACAGGGATAATTTGCAACTCATCTCGTCACCTTATTGCTGGTTTTAGGTTCGATCAGAGCTGTACTCAACGGGTTCACTAGATAAGCACATTTCAAACATTGTGATTTACGCAATGCTTTGTGCTCATTGAAATCGGCTTGTTTCTAAAAAGATAGTGTTGACTGAACCACAATGTAAATTTTGTTTCTTATTCAGGCGGAGAATTTTTAAAGGAACTTTATTCTAAAAAGTACTACTCAGCGAAAATCAGTTTTGCTCAACAAGGCGTTTCTTTTTATCCCTTAGGAGAGATTTAACACCTCATGCTACTTGCTGTTGTGGTATTTCATGTTGTCAAGTAAGTTTTATGACTTCACTGCCCTCTTTTCTTAGATTAGAACCCCAGTTTGGTAGAAATAGTCAGAAAGGTTTCGCGGTAGCAAATATAATTCTAATGCCATCATTTATATCTGTATCATTCAAAAAAGTGAAAAGGATCTAGTTTCGAATTTCAATTAGCAATTAATACGCGTGTCAATAGGGTCTCAAGTCTATTTAAAATAACGCATGGAGCATATGGTTTCACAAATCTGGGACTCAGTCTTGCGAAGAAATTATATTATAACTAAAAATGTACTTCTGAAATGCATTAGCTAATATATAAATATAACAAAAGCATTACATGCTAAAACAATTGTAAAGTTAAAGACAGCATCGTTTAACTATTCCATAAATTAATGAGAGATAGCCATAAATTTCATGTTCGTCATTCTTCGAGATTTTCCACCTATTTATAAGGTTTAAGGCTCAAAAACGAATACAGTGTGAAATCAAACGATTTATATACTTTTATTTGAATACAAGAATTTTAAGTTGCATCTGGTGTCAAATTAACTCGGAATTGTTTTGCATAAGCATAGCATACCTTTATAACCATTCGAGAATCATTGTTTGCAACCACTCACAAAATTATGATCGTACCCTAAATATGTCAATTCACGTTTCTAAAAGTTCTTTCTTTTTATTACTGAGAAACAAATTTAATTATAATAGAAAATTTGGAAATCAGCTGCAGAGAATACCCAAATTTGTCCACTAGTGGTATGCAACCGTTCCTTTCTGTGCCAAACAAGTCGTAGTGGAGCAATATCGCAATCCAAAACAGCAAATTCGTGTTTTTTCAACTTCCTTCTTCCCCATATCAGGAAAATGCTGGCTGCGGGCTAAACTCTGAACCATTGTGATAATTCAGAGTTATGGACAAAGGCGGGGAAAGAGGACGCAATCTAAAGAATGAAGTGGCGATGTCGTCCAGTTAGCACACAGAGCACTCCCCGATGGACCTTGGGTTCAATTGACCTTTGTGTAATCCAAATTAGGCCGTCTTATAGACAGTTTGCATAGTGTGGTGGGTAGAAACGATTGATTAGCGCTTAAAGCCACTACTCCTTCATGATTTGCCGGCCGATTTTCATACACCCCTTCCAGTCTGCATTAACTATCCAAAATCAATTATTCACCATTGATACCACACTTGTATATAATTCAACATGTAAATGCTTCTAATTCGAGAACATTGTAAGACTCAAAGAATCAAGAAGTGGGTTGTTGTTATTTTTAACTCACGTGTTCCGAAATCTACCAATGCATTAATTGAAACTAAGCATTCTTTCGTCTACATTTTTATTAGGGCGCTTAAAGGTGAAATAAAAATAACCACCCTGCCACAAAATGAAAGGAATCTTCGAAATAAGCAATTTTTTCACATAAAAGAACAGTCAAGTATGTCTTCGATGGGCGAGCAACCTAACTTGCAGGCCACAAAAGGTAGGTGCGAAAGGGAGCACTGTAAATCCCAAGGTTGAAGTTTCAGAGTCGAATATCAAAAATCCGTAATACTACGAAAAATGTGATAACGTTTCAGCGCACTAACGTTGATAGCCTGCCGTTATTCGTGAAACTCGCTAAACAAGCAGACAAGTTGGCAAATACCTTTAAAGGAATAAACGATAACGTGGTAATTTTAACAGAATTAAATTACAATCCCCTGACTTGCTGAGGTGTGACTATAGAGGATAATTTGTGCTTGAACATGTCTTCATTGTTATTGTTTAATGGCAATTAATGCATTTCTGACTTATTTTTTAAACTTAAAACCAGCATTCAAATCACTGCTACCTCATTGCAGATATTAGGCTCTATATAAGCCTCATTTGATGATTTTTCGTGACTTATATAAATCTTTAACGCCACTTTTAACTTTATAATCACATTTCAGTCAATTGTGATTCATGCAAAATACATCATAAATTTTATTAATCCTTATAAATCAAGTTTCGATGTGCTGATGCGGAACTCAGTAAAGGAACAGGAGGCACGACAACAGATAAATTAGGGTGTTCAAAAGTACCACTAGGTTTGCCACCACCGAGGTGAACACCGCCTCCTCTATCACCGCGGGGTTCACCATCACGATCATTATCAGGTTTGCGACCAGGTTCAACTTCAGATTCAGTATTAGGTTCACCAATCCACATACACCACCACGTTCACCACCATTTTCGCCACGATGGTGACCACCAGGACCACCACCGCGAACCACCAGGCTCACAACTAGGTGCATCACCACGGGGTTCACCAATTCGAAGTTGACGACCACGTACGACACCATTAATGCCAAAAAATGCCAAATCCAACACAATGGATTGTAGGAATTTGAACGACGAATTTAAATTATCTTTACTTGCACTGCAACAGAAAAATAAATGTCTTCAAAATTTTAACATATTATTTATAGGTGCTGTTTTAGGGATGCTAAATTCCACTCTATTCTATATATCTATTGTCCGAAGTGATAAATTTTCTTTAATTCATAAATCATTATATTTCGAAACACTTGAAAGGAGCAATTGTTAGGTGGAACTAATCTTAAGCGAATTCACAAGAGCATGACTCAATTTTCGTAAATTAAATGCTACTTTGTTTGCTTGAGGAAGACTACATTTTTAACCATCGAAAACGACTACATCAATAAAATTGCAGTTCCCTGGGATACTCAAGGGTTATTTCTTTTCATATTTCAAGGTTTTTGGTAAATTTTAATGCCGTTACAGCAGTTCATCTCGCAGTATAACTTTAAATCACTAATTTAACCTTTTCACGCACAAGGAGTGCATAAGGAGTCTGCGCTGAATACGGCCGTCGATCACATTCATTGTAGTACAAATGGCATTTCCATTCAGATCCTAATTATCTTCGCAATTTATTTCTTTGCCTTATCAAAAATTCCAAAATGTTTAGTTTAATTAATAGGGAAAACATTCATTTTAAAACAGTATTTATTAAATTTATCTCATAGCGGGGTAATTTTATGGGCTTGGAGCCTTGCAGTCAATGGAACCGATGGCATTCTTGAATCCGACAAGTAAAGCGTTTGCTATCGCTTTCGAACCAACTCCCTCTTCAAGGTGGATATGTGATTGAGTAACCCGAAGACGTTGACAGGCAAGAAACTCCACGGAAGTAAGAATTTTGAGATTTCTCACGCTCCCCACGGGCGTAAACTTCCTAGTTCCGAGAGTATGGAGGTGAATAAACGTGACATTTGAATTCATGGTTATAAGAAGAACGGGCAATTTAAAACTCGAAACTTTGAAAGTCAATTTGGGTGCATCATTAACTGGAACTGGCTTCTCAGGTTAAAATGGCTCAGTAGGATTGGCGGCTTTAAAACTATTCATCTACATCGACAACACACCGCCTAACTAACCAAACCTCAAGAAAAAAATATCCATAAAAACTCCAGACTAGGATCTTCTGCAATCAACTTTGCAAAATTAAATTAATCCCTAGTATTTGTGGAAAGCGAAATTACTAACCTATGGCAGTGTTCCGAATAGCAACTTGGGAGCTCTGAGTGTCAATAAAATATATATGCCACTTACCGACTACCAGGCGTCGGTTCGTCATAGACATTGAAAACCAAATTGGCCTTTAAAATTTGACAATCAAAGTGATCTTCATGCTCTTCGCACCAGATAGACCAATCTGCAGTATCGCCATCAAATCGAATCTCCCTTTTCCCAACTTTCGCGTAAACATTCACCATAGCCCTGGCCACATAGTGTTGCAATGTGGTTTCCACTGCACTGGAATTGTAGTGTTCAAAGTCTTTACACACTTCTAAAGAGGATAAGAATGTCTCAGATCGGAAAGTTAAACACACCATCATGGTCGCGAATAACCACGTAAGAGGGTGCTGATGAGCAGCCTAAGACACTGACAACGAACAACAAAATCAGAAATGACTTTACCATTCTACTAACCTCATCTTCCATCTTGTGTGCATTTATATCCTCAAGATACCCCGAAATGATGGAATTGGTTTGTATTAAACATACCATGTGCACAAATCCTAAATTCCATTTAAACATGAATTCCATTCAACATGAATTCCGTTCAGCTTAAATTCCATTTTCGTTTCCTAAAGCAAGTTCTTTTAGTCCAAGACTATACTTCTCTTTGCATTTTGTATTTCCCGGGTCTTCAAAACGACTCTTCTATTTTCCTGTTATCCTGCGAAAATGTCTAGAAGAATCTTTAGAATTTCCAAGGTATCTTCAAATTAACAAAAAACAAATAGACTAAATTAAATTAAACAAAAGTGGCATTAGTTATTTAAGTCAAAAATACTTTACTACCAAAAATCTAATTAATTAATTGGTCAGTTAAATTCGTTTGTTGTATCGAGATCTTATTTAGCGAAGTCGAGGGCAGCATTTTGACCATGTCCACTGTTCAATTATTCACCATTTCTAGAAGAATTTTTGGATGGTACTACAGCAGTGAATGTCGAACTGGTCTTTTAGTTGGTAGAAATTCGCATGATCTTGGGAGAAATCACCAGAGTTCGCCAAAAAGGCCCCGGCTTGAATTTCAGTCACCAAAAAGACCAAGACAAACTCCCACTGCAGGCACAGCAGTTAGTAAGCAATCAAATAGACAACAGCTTCTACTGACACCATTTAGAGGTTTTATCTGTTATCCAGTTAGTTTCTGGCTTGTGAAAAGACGTATTAAGTGATACACTCGTACATGTTTGCTCTCAGGTTGATCGGGAGTCCTCACCTCTAGTGTAAATATCCTACAGCGCTGTTTTTTTTTATTTACTGAACCTAAAATTGAATTCTGATGTGGAAGGGCGTTTAAAGAACAAATTGCAAGGAACTTCTTAGGAAGCCTTGTAATCGAAAGTGCTCTATTCTAAATAGTGATTTAAATTAATAAAATGGTGAATAATTGAACAGAGTATATGATCAAAATGTTGCCTTCGGCTTCGCTAAACAAGAGCTCGACACAGCAATCGAGTTTAACTGACCAATTAATTAATTAGATTTTTGGAAGAATAGTATTTTTGACTTAAAAACTAATGCCACTTTTTGCTTAATTTAATTTAGTTATTTTTTTCTCAATTTGAAGATATCTTAGAAATTCTAAAGATTCTTCTAGAAATTTTCGCAGGATAACAGGAAAAAGAAGATCGTTTTGAAGACTCGGGAAATACTAAACGGAAAGGGAAGTATAGTCTTGGTTGAAAAGAACTTGTTTTAGGAAACGAAAATGGAAATTATACTGAATGCAATTTATGTTTAATGGAAATTATGTTGAATGGAATTTGGGACTTCTGCATAGGGAATGTTGAATACAAACAAATTCCATCGGTGTGCTTATGCGGAACTCAGGAAAAACAACTAGAGATACGACAACGGGTTTTTTCGGAAGTCCAAAAATGTTAAAAGCATAATCTATGACAGTATTCGTACCCTCCAAAATTCAAAGTAAACGTTTAAATGTTTTCTAAATTGTTTAAAGGCTTGTTTGACATCTCAAGTAATTTGATTTACTCTTATGGGTCGTTTTTGCTATTTTAATTCACCCTCATTTACCCATATGTCCATCCACTTTAATTATTCTGTATGGAATGATTAATGAAATTAGTGCGGAAAGCTTGAACTATGCGCAATACACATAACACTAATGGATATTGTAACGAAGTTTTGAGGTAAAACACATTTAAATTAATACATCAAAGATATATCTGCGAAATCAATACGTGAATGGATGCCACCTATATACATTGCGATTAATTTAAAATATATCATGCAGATAATATACATGGAAACTAACAAAGTATACTGCTTGTGTTTCTATGGCCAAACAATTACGAGTAAATCTGTGTTAGCAAATCTAATTGCATCTCATCTCGCGATAAGCAAGCAATAATGTTACATTTATTCCATTTAATGGGAATGTAATAGAGATTGTCTTTGTTGCTTCCAGGTTGGAGACCAGAGAGACTTTCACTTCAACCACCTCAACCTCTTGAATCGAACAGTAGCATTGATGGCGAATACGGAAAAGTACACAAGTCTTCTAGGTGGCGATTGCTTGCAAATTCACGTCAAGTATAGGGCTCGAGGATTCCTGAAGCGTATTTCAGCGATTACTGCTACAAATGAAGAGTTGGGTAGCCATACAGCGTGCTGCCTTGATGTGTCTGAGTTAGTCAGAGGAACGGCAACAAAGAGTCCGGTGCACATTTGCGCCTGACATCTAACAAACTGTTTGGAAATCACCATTTCTATAATAATTATTATTTAATTGAAATAAAACTAATCACCTACTATAGGATTTTAACTCTTCATTTTTGCAAACATGGTACTGAGAGAGTAGACGATAAGCCAGTGCCTTATGCAAACTTATTGAAACACAGCTATACCTGTCATGCCGTTGCCTTCCAAAACCGATATAAATATATATTGCCAACTCTAGGACTTTACGAAAGTATTCCAAATCCGGACCATTCAACAGCATTTGTTCTAAACCCAACATTTGCGAAACCTATAGCGTGCAAATATCGGTTTGGTAAAGATAAAGCAAAATTGAGCTCGAAATGGAACCAAACCTATCCTTTCGTTTCATTCGGACAGGCAAGCATTAAAGCGAGTCGACTAATACCACCTACGAGACAGGCAACTGGTGGAGTTATCTCAGTTGACAATTGCAATTTCATGGCTCCTATGTTATTTTGGGTTGGTTGGTGATATTAATAAAAATGTTATCACGACAAACACAGCAATCAAATATTTGAGCACGTTCAAAACAATTTGCTGCATAATTGGATCCCACCTATCTGATTTGGAACCGAAGTGGAAGTTATGTCCCATTCACTACCAGAACGCATTCCCGTTGCTAGTAAATATGTATACATCTTGGCTCCTATAAAAACCATAGTTTCCACTGAATGTGATGGAAGTATGCTCACAATTGCTGGGTGCTCTATTTGCGTTCTTTCACCTCGATCGCAGTTGCATTTTGCTTGTGCACGGTGGAGATAAAAAGGCGAAACGTAAGATGAAAGTCAAGTGCTAATGTTATTAAAGAAGAAATTGAATAGCAATCGATATTAAAAGAGAAGGAAATACGTGGGTTGACCATGAGAATTTGAAATTAACCGGATTTATTGCAATATTAGGTTAAATGGCTGCAGGTTTCTATGCCTCGTTAGCTGCAGGGGCAGTTACAAGTACAGGAATATCCCTTTGTAAGGAATACTAATTATATCCATCATAGAGCGGCGTTACTTAAAGAAGAATTTGTTAAATCCTACAAAAAGGTAGGTGAGAACAGTGAAGTATGAATCAATGGCACAGCAGCGGTTCATGGAGAAGTCAATCCATATAAAACTAAGCGACGCTGACGGAAGTTAGCACACACCCCCTTTGCACACAGCGAAACAAAGACTCAGGTGTCTGTTTCAGGTGTAGGGATGATAAATCACCTACCTACTAAGATTCCACAACCGAAATATGAATGCAACTGTTAATTATCTTGCTAGCAAATCTACTGACCAGGTGACAGACACAACAGAGCGGGGCTGCCAAATGGCGAAAGCTTTGCCCCATCAAATGACATGGAATAAAGTTCACAACTTGAGAGGACCTAATAATTCCTGCTCCTTTGTTTTTCGAGTAAAAGACTTAGGATTATCGAGATAATAGAATTTGCTCCAGAAAGACCAAATTCACTGACTTTAAGCAGTCCATGACTGAAAAGAATCCCGTGGTGCCATCCTACTTCTCAAAAGCCACAAACTGCCAATTCTCATGTATTCTGTATACTTTTGCAACTTTGTGCTGCATATCACCTTTGTCAATGGATACTGCAGATGAGCATTTGTTTTACCTACTAGAGTTTATCATTACTTCAAATGTAGCCTTGCCTCTGGCATCGAGAATTGCATTTTGATTAACAAGCAATGAAAGAAAGTGGTCTTCTGTAACTTTTAATAGAGAAGTGCCATTGGTAATTAACCGAGCAGAGACGTTAAATGCGAATCCTTTTTCGAAGAGAAACTGCAGGACGGGTGCTCTGTCACCCACCAATCCATGCATGATTGTTCTGCAGTTCCTGTTGTGAAATCCGCAGCCAATCTGAACCTTAGGCCATTATATTTTTGTGGCACTGGTGAAAACGATTCTTTGCAATATGACTAGCATAGCACTTATATGATATCTTTATATTCCAGCTTCATGGCACCTTGCTAAATTTCTGAAGACGACATATGTTACTGCTCTCGAGTTGAAGGGTTTCTTAGAACTGGGCCTACATCGAGAAGATGGAAATGTTTTAAATCTTTCACACATCTGGCACTTATCAAGGATTCTGCTGATTCATTGGAACAATTTAGAAGATCTCTAAAACCAAGTGGTGTACACTTGTTGCAACTTGCCTGCATGCCATGGAGGGAGCAGTAAATCAGTCAACCGCTGGAAGCCTTGACATCGGAGGTCTATCAAAACAAAGCAATTCATTAGTTCATTCATTCATAACGTCTACTTCTTATATGAACAGCTCAGACTTAGCTCTGGAGGTTTTGTAATTCAATAACCAACTCAAAGCCTACATTTATGGTTGAGACGCATCACTAAAAGAAATTATATTAACAATGTTACGCAATCCATTTGGTGCCAAAAATGTCAAAAATCGTGCACAAACTCAGCGGGACATCAAGTTTAGAGATTAAAAATACATAAAATGGAAAATTGTATTAATATGGAGGTAATTCTACTTAAAACCATTTGCCCTGAAATTAACAAACACTGAAATTTAAGTAATTGATACAAGGTTATTGAATAGAGTTAATCAGACGAAGTAACTTTTTCTGCGTATCAGCAGAAATTGCGAATATTGCACGTTCAAGGAGGGGAAAATTCAAGGATAAATACACCTAAACGAAACTCAATTTCGATTTCCTGCTTGACCGGAGCTGAAAGGAATTCATGACTTTTACTCGTGGTGCACTCCTTATGGCAACTTTGATCGAAAAAAGAACAAAGTCTATTCGCCTCTTTCCACCACGAAATTGCATTTCTCGAGATTTCTGAAATATAGAGGCTACTTATGTGTAATAACAATAAATAGAATTTTTACAAGTATCAAAAAATTTGATCATACTAAAATTGTTTAACTTAAAATTCTAATTAGATTTGTATGATTACTCACCAGGAAATATTTGCACCCATCCCTTCGAAAAGCAAAGTTTCAACACTCGCTAATCCAAAAAAATTATTTCTTTTAATCTGAATAATTTTGAACTGTTAAATTAAATTAATGTAAGTATTCCTTACATTTCTCTTACTCTAAACTATAAATACGGCGTTTTTCTGAATACACATGGTCTAAGGGATTGGAAATTTGTAATGCATTTAACAATGAATCCGAATTCATTCTGTTTCACAGACGATTGAATTGATGGCCTCTCGGAATCGGGATAGTGAAGTGTCAATTAATGATCGTAAATAGTTTTCATGAAAAAGAAACCCTTGATATTCATGGATATGGAAGGGATGAAACCGCAGATGAATAAATCGTGAGATGTTTCACGCTCGCCTTGGACGAAAACTTCCTTACTCCGAGGCTAAAAAGGAGACAGATTATATTTGTATTTATATATAGTTTTAAACATCTGCAGAAGACAAGGATTTTGGCTTAGTCAGTATACTTTAATTGGTGGAGATTTCGGAGAAATGTACGCAAGCAATTTAGAGTGAAGGTATGATTTGCTTGGTGGTTTGGCGAGGCTTTCCTGTCACCTAGGTGCGATGATGCTTTCAGGTCACCGCAGCACACTCCGAGAGGGTTTGGAAGTATCTAACATCAAAGGAGGATGCACGTCAAACACTTAATGCACAAAATCTACAAGTCTAGAGAGGGAGGTTTTTGTACGCCTTAAAATTGGTCTAGAGAGAGACTTGAAGTGACGTGGATTCTGAAACAGAAACTTTTCATACAGGATTTGATTGAGTTTAGTTGAGGACCTTGCATCGCCAACAACATTGTTGTCGTTACGACTGGGACTGCTGTCACTGATGAACTGCAGGACGGGGTAATTGAGAATTTGCGCGTATCTGAGGGAATGCAGTGTGGTCTAAGAATGCAATGATGGCCCAAACAGACAGTGGATATTGTAGACAGTGAACTGGTGTCTTTCTTACATATAATGGGATTTTTAATGCTGAGTAGACCGCAAGCAGCTCTCTGGTGAGGATGTGATGGTACAAATGACCTTGAGGAGGCGGCCTGCCTTAGCCATCAACACTCAAATCGGGTTCATTTTCAAGTGAGTTATGTAGACACGACAAACCAGAAAATGGATATCATCCAAGTGAATCAACTCGACCGAAGTCTGATTCATGTCCTTTGTTCCCATATCACACATAAATCCTGTAAACATGTCCAACCAGCTTTCTGGTAAACAAGTCTCCTGTACAAGTCTCCTGTACACCCTCTGATAGTGATATGTCTTGCAGATAATCTAACTGCAGCCTCTCCGCCATAACTGAATGAAGTGGAGGCAGTTTTAGCTTTGGGTTTAAGGATTACATTTAAGCATATTTGTGAGAGACTTAATAGTTTTGAGTAAATTTCGATAAAAATCTGCGGAAATAATCCGCCACACTAAGGAAAGAGATAATTAATGAAGCCACCAAAAAAGGTATCGAAACCTCGAAAATGTTTGAAGATAAGATAAGGAGGTGGAAAGACAGTGCGTGGCACGCAGGTTAAATGGCAAAGTGCTCGACGAGTGTAACCACGGCCGTCTTCGCGATGTCTTCCGGGCCATTGGTATCTGATAGTATGCGCACACATGATTGCCTTTTAGTATTGATTAGGAAGAAATCGTGGATATGAGCGAGTGAGTGAGTGAGGGAGTGGATAAATCCCAGGGACGGCAATCCTATTCAGAGCACTGTAGTCCTCACATGGTCCACAAATATTGTTTTTCTTTCGATTATGTGCCAAGGCGAACGATGCCGTCAGTTTGTAACTTGTTTAGAGAAAGACAACTTGTTTATGCGTATGCGTAGGCTGCCTGTCATTTGTGCTCGGATTCATATAGGCTTGTCTGCTGCTAAATCATCTTCACAGACAATACAATTTATTTTAAGAGAGCATCAGATTTTTACTTGATATCTAGTTTATGGACTTTTCTAGCAATCGTTCCCAGATCAGCTTGTCAAAAGGATATGACAAGTCGTCAGAGCAAATTTATTCACTCGATCACAGCTGCGCCTGTTTTTTGCAGCCTTACTGTCAATTTTATTAACGAAACATCAAAAATTATGTGCTATAATAAATTAATAGTGGTTTGGTGATGTCAGAGAAGAGCGTGATTTTAAAAGTCAATGGAAAAGGAATTTTCTCCACCTATTCCACTGCATTATATTAATATAAAATATATATACTCCGAATATGTTGTCTTCATTGAATTTGACATTTTCGAAATCTCCCAACCTGACGATCTGCAGATAGAGCATGGTAGTTTAACACTGGCCAGCCAAAGGGCCACTGGTTTTAAATACTGGAAGCGTCGTTATTGGTTAAAATAGGGAGACGCGACAGTCTCTATCCTGTTGGCGTTGGAGAGAAATGAAGGGTGTAGTGGCACTACGGTGAACTGAGATTGTCGTCGTCTTCGCAGAGGGACTTGTGAATCCAACCTCTGGACTGGAAAGTGCGTTAGCCCTATTCTGATTGGCCAATTTGTTCACCGATAAAAGGAGGTCCCATAACACTCCATTGGTAATCTTTCCGACCTAATTATTATTTAGTTCAAATAACTAATTAATGCGATATACCTCAATGTGACAGGTTAATAATGAAAACTAAGTGTCAGTTTTTCAAATAAGCGGTAGATGAAAATAGTATAGAAGGAAGTTATTTGCAAATGGGATGAATTAAACAAAGCGAGGGTCTTCAGTTTTGTCAATTAGGCAATTTCAAATTGAATTAAATTGAATTATTTACTAGTTATGGAAGTTAAGTCCCAATCTTCACTAGTCACTGAGGGCTCATAGATGTCTGAGTGCGAAGGGGCAACAATTGCACTGAGCACGCGAACCTGGAGGGTTTGGAAGAAGGCAAGGTTGAAGAGCGAAAGGTAGAGGAATGAGAGGAAAAGGACGTTGAGTGAGAGGACGTAGGATAGGCCCAGGAGGAGATGGATTCCACCAGAGTCACCACAGGTTGTGGCCAATGCTGCGTTCACGGCTAAGTAGGCCTCACGGCAGCGGAGTTGGCCTTGTGTAAGTTTGGCGAATAGCCCGTCAGCATCCACAATTATGAAACTTGTCAGGTTGTCGGCTAGCTTGTCATACTGACTCCCAACTTCAGATAACAGTTTGCTTTCTTCAGCAGCCTTGATTCAACAAAGCCACAGATTTGCGAATTAAATTGCCATTAGCCAAGTGAGCATTCAAATATGCAATAGAGGTTTTCGTTGAGAGACTTACGGCTAGCGTCATTTTCACGACATTAATAAAGTCGGAAATCAGCAGGAGTATTTTGGATTTGCCTTCGTCAAGCCCCACTAAGAAACTATGCAATTTGCCTGCCTGATTTCATTTCATTTCGATGCAGCTTTTCAAGGCATTTGCAGCTTCCTCGAGTCCCGGTATCAGGCTACTAAGGCCCTCTGGAAGTAGCACCATTTGTATAAAAGAGTCAATTCTTTAAATTTGAAGCAACTGCGTAATTCAGGATAGTCTGCAACAGTAAAAAATGTATCAAATTTACCGTTTTGACCACAGTGCTTTGAGATAGAAGAGCATGTTGAAGTCAAATAGGTAAGCGAGTCAGTTAAAGAAAGTTAATGATACAAAGTTAGCAATCACCGTGAAGTTGAACTGACTCAGCACATTATGCAATTGAGAAACATGTGTATACAAATTAGCACTTTTCGGCAGTTGATCGTTAATTTTTAAGTCTTGGACATATTTAAGGACAGCACTAAAATACAACGGTTAATTACTCACCATGGGAAACACGGTAATTCGAATTGCACTACAATAAAGGACTTGTTTTTTTCCTTGCTCTATTCCACTTTGCACATTTGGGCTCTGAGCCAGTTTGGTAGTATTCACCAAGTTTGTATAGTTGACAGCAACAAGAAGTCCAATATCTGGTGTATTAGAACAGGTGAACCGAAGAGCTGTGAGCATATCTTGCGGTGGTTGCGTCGACAAGAAATCGTTCGCCTCACCCAAACCACTGCACAACTACTGTTTGAGTTCCAATTTCGCTCCATCAGACTGTTAAAGACGACATCGGTTTTAGCCACAGCACTCTGCCTGACCACATACATACACACAACCTTCACCTGATTGAGGAAATAGGAAGAAAATGCCTTTACTAAATGAGGGCAAACAAAAGATTGGAACAATAGGTAAATAGTAATTCAACCTGATAAAGCCGTCGTTAGTGCGAAGAGAAGGGTGGCGACAATTGCAGAGAGAATTGACAAAATCGGAATGATGAGGATCGAGCAACAACACACGGAGCCCTTTCCGCACACAATTCCATCCCACCTACTGCTGGACGTGTCTACGTTGAAAAAAACAATTATATCACCTTCTTTAATCCGAGGACTCCACAAATGAATGTACTTTCAATTGAAACGAACCTACGAAGGCTGGGTTTCCGAAGAGTCGTTTACTGATACCGTGAAAAAGATAGATAGAGATTGAGGGCTGCAACGATCATCATAAGCAAAAAGACGCCTCCAATGACGTAGAAGCCGACTCTGACGTAAACTACGTATTGGGGGAGTTGATTCTGAACAGCATCGATAGTGCCATCCATTTTACTCAGCATTTTGTCAAAATTTTCCCCTTGCACTTCTACAAAATTGGTCAATATTGCTCAAGACAGCTTGCAAATTGACTTGGTCTTCAATTCCAGACAAAACGTCTTTTGTTGAATTCTTAATACTCGCTATAGTGTTGTTCACTTTATTAATTTGATCCACAATTTTGCTTATGACTTCGGTGATTTGCTCCATAAACCTCTCCACTAAAACGGTGTCGATATTTTCTGATGGACTGGAGGCTGTATTGAGTCTTGTCTTCGAAACTGCTAATCCTAATCCACTCTTAAGTCCTTGATTCATCGTTGGTTGCATTCTCGGCTGCTACTTAAAGTACTTGTGAACTGCATGCGTGTAGCGATAAACTAGTGTTTAAGCTTGTCCAAACCATCTTTCATTTTCACTGTATCTTCATAAATAGTGAACGAAATAGCTGGTAGATAGGTGCTTGTGCGTTTATACTAACGTTCCTTTAGACGAGTAGTCATAGAGTGGATTGATTTGAAGCGATCGTGATAGAGGAAAAAATGAATAGCATCGCCTTGAGACAGCTAGCGAATTTTATCGCCATACGTTGTTCACTACCTTTCTTTCCTGATCCTTATGACCGTTTTCCTAATCTACAATCTGATATAGTAGGTCCCATTCCTCCTTTAGAATACATCTGAATTAGTAGCCAATGCGTTAGTTATGACCTTTATCTTGTGGATGTAAGCGAGAGTGTGTATCATACCTCAGTTGGCTTTCGTGCTAAGGTTAATTCCTTAGATTGCTAGACTTAAATCGGGACTAAGTGGTGTCGGGGACTTGATGCGTATCACTGATAATCTCGGAAGAATTCCGACAGATTTGCCACTATTAGTTAGTAGAACTTTTAGTCCACTTGGGTTTTTATTTCTAATTTACATTCTTCACGTGAGTGCAACTCTCCAAGTTGACGAAGTCTAGGTGCGCATTTGTTATTCTTTGCGAGTGGCACCGAGTGTTTTATTCATATGAAAATCCTGAAAGCAAATTGACATTTACAACTCCGAGGGTTGTCCTTCCCAATAATTAAATGTTGCATTTTTAATCTTGGTCGTTTTATTTCAGTGTCTGAAATATATATATCTATCGTACTTGTTTCAAGGAGTCGTGATTACCTATGTGAATTTAGGATAACGTATCCAGGAATATTATATATTTACCAGCATTGGAAAACAGAAGTAGGGAAGAGAGAAAGACATTTCATTGGGTAGACTAAGAGCAACCAGTGTGCCTATTGAATTGGACATAAACGAATCGAAGTACTTCCGGTTCTCCAGATACATTCGCTACATTGAGCAGGCCTTTTGTTAATTGCAACTCATTCAGCATGTCCTCCAAATGTTGCCTAACGATTACTAGGTGAGGCTCTAGGTAGTTAGAGCGAATTGGGCCTCATTTCTGCCTTACATTTTAGGCTATAGCCAAATGACTAAACCTCCCAATTCGAATGATCGACTCAGTGTTACGGCGCTATGCAGAAGCGACAAACTAGACACTGAACATCTGCCCAAGCTACCAAGTCAGTCAACCCCGCCCCCATCCCGTATCCCATCAAAAACAGAACTGCCTGAGTGTGTTCATTACAAACCACACAAAAAAGGCAAAAGAGCACATTTACACTGATTTCTAACCTTCAACCGCCAGTCTGAGCAACATTGCAACTGCATCGACGACAAATAGCCGGCACACAGATCCTCAATGCAAACACTCAATAGCAACTCAATCGCACCAACCGCAAAGAGCCGCATCAACAGGACATCAAGCACTTCTGACATAAGGGGAGGATGATGGTATGAGTGGGCAGGTGCATGCCTCATTCAGTGCCCTCTAGGATTGGCGGTGGTGGTGGTGGTACTCTCCTACATTGCACCAGAGCTCGTTCAGTATATGTGCAGTATTTGCGTGGTATGAGGGCAAGGAGCTCCAACTCGAACACGTGAGGGCACATCCTCGAGAATGGCATGTTGTTAACCCAGGTTCGACCAGCCCATTCGATTTCTATGGGATAGAGGCGATGAGTGAGTTGCCTGGAGCCTAATTTTGAGCTCTCTACTCGCAAAGACTGTATACCTTACCACAAGTTTAAATTTCATTATTCTGTTGTACTATAAGGCTGCCTGAATGCATCTACACTTCGAATTCGAGTTGCAGCACTAGTTTTGTGGCAGACTTGGTGAGGTTATCGCTGATTCGAGCAAAAGTGTTTATTATCCTTCTGTTTGGTGACAGCTTGGGTTCTGCAATGTTTGAGAGGCAAAAACACAAAAACGTGTCGATGTGGCACGATTTTAAAGCACCTTACCTTAACGAATGCTCCTGCTGAGACACGTAACACACATTAGCCTATCGGCAATAAGAACGTTTAGCCCGCTGTGGAATTTTATAATGCAGAAATAGGTAAAGGAATGTAGCGTGGATTACTCCTAAATAGGGCACACAAAGTAACTTTGGAAGATTGCAAAAGAACACTCAGCGATACTGCTTCTAAAAAGTAAATATCAAGGGTTGTTTTTCAGTTGGAATCGTGAGAATGAAACTACGCAAAGCACTTGAAACCGCAAATTGTACTGTTGCAGCAGAAATATTGGAAGAGCGAAGCTTTTGCAGTCCCCCACAAAATGCATTCCAGTTGCGTAGCTGATATACCTTATTGCCTGAAAATGAATGGGACTACGCAATGCACTTAAAACCCCCCAAAAAAGGTTTTTTGACGACTTGCTTCTACTCAGCGGATTGGTTACACTCATTTAGAGGGTGGGTGGTAAGGAAGAGAGGGAGGGATTTTGTGGCGAGAGAATAAAAGAGTTGATTACATCGAAGAGCAATCAACTGCCACATTGGATTCTCTTGATTCGAGAAGCAATTACAAGATGGGTCTAAGTGTTTCCCTTACGGCCGCAGTAGGGGCATAATGGAAGTGGAGAAGTGTTAACTATTCTCTTCGAGTATTCTGTACAAATGGCAGAAGGGCTCCTAATATTTACTTTAATCAAGGATATTCTGGGATCTGCAATTGAGTACCTGGGTCAAATGTTGAGAAAGCAACCAGTGCCACTGGGTGTGCTTGAGTACCTCCCAGTGAGAGTCGGTGGTGGCAAAGGGGGTGTCTGTCAAGTCCGCTCACGACCATCCAAATCAGGAAACCATCATATTTTGGCTCACAATTTCATGTTTCTTCTCGTTGTCGTGGTAATAACTGTGATTCAGATTATCAACGCCTGCTTTTGCTGTGTGAGAAGCTACGCAAGTTTCGCTTTTACTTTAGGGAGTTAAATTGTACACTTTCTTTCCGAATGTGATTATGGGATGACTAACCCGACACTAGACACTAGTGTCTTTTGCAGATTTTCGGTGTGTAATGGATTGGCCTGATTACGAGGGAAGGAACGACTCAAGGCAAATGTTAACAATACCTGAATCTGTTACCATTTCGACTAATTTTAGGGCATTACTGAGAATGTAATTCTTTAAAATGAGAATTTCAGTACTGCGGTTGATATTTATAGAGTACTATGGATAATATCCCATTTACGAAGACAAACCTTAAACATGGACATCAGTAAAGTTTTATTTTCCAACGCTTTGCTTTGTACAATCTGCTAGCTTCTTCTTCCTTAATAACGAGGTCCTTTCTAAACTGTTGGCAAAAGTATCCTTAATCAGCTATTGTAGAGGATTGGCTACGCAGATTCCCTCCAAAACGGATCAACTAGCCCGTATAAGGTGATAATGGAAAAGGGGAGACATGTAAACCTGATCATCTATTAGAAAAGTGTGTTGAGACGAGGAACTCATTCAACCGGTTTGTGTGATATAGGAACAAATGGACATAGCAAATTAATGGCACGGACTGTTAATGGCAACGAGGGAGTTGATTTACTTAGTAGG
>JAUOZQ010000577.1:0-30875 GCA_030710315.1 Anomotaenia brevis
GACGACCACCGTGTGAACCTTTCCTTGGTGGAGGAATTTCTGCAGCGTGTTCCAGAGAGCAAGCGAAACTACTCCGAGTTTGGGAGGTTTAACAGAAGCCTCATAGTCGTAAGAAACCCAACGTCAAAATGGTGCGTTTCAGGAGAGGAACTACCTTGGGACGAAACGGAAACTTACTTGCATGGCTCCACTGAAGTGATAGGACTGGGCGTAGTTGACGCCGTAGCTATTGCTTCAGCCATTACAAAGAATGACCTTTTAATCGAAGACGCGTATTTAGGCCTGATTTGCCACCGTTTGGGTGCTGAGCTAAAAGTGGAATCGAGTATGTTTCCACATCTGTCGTTTCCCCGTTCACCACCGGTCATGATCGTCAGGAAATTTTCTTCGCCAAACATGGATTGCCTTGATATGTTTTTTTCAAAAATGTGCTTTTATTTATTATCGTACAAAATCTATTAATAGTAATTAAACGGATTGTTACTATCTAACAGCATAGACAATAATATGTATTTTTATTTTCAATCTGTCTCAAGCAATTCTATCGTCTCTATTTACGATCGTCTGCAAAATAGTTATTAACGCTTTTTAGATTTTAGCACGAATTATCTGAGAAGGTAAAAAATAGAGGACAACTAATTCGGCTGACGAAATTTTGCTGCTAATTTGACCCTACTGGAGATCAATCATATCGCCTCATCAATTCTAAATATAGCGAATTTGAAAGTAGGGACGCTCACATCACTGCAGAAACCGCTGGTACTGAGGTTGTCACCGTGACAATATTTCCTCCAATTTCAGGATTACCGATCGTTTTTTATCTCGAAACTAATTCCCCCATCACTGGAGGTGAAGAAACTGAGCAGATATCGACCAATGTGGAACAAGTTGCGTTACAGAAGGCGTCCATCAGTTGGCAGGAGATTGAGACCCCGGAGAATGCTTGAAAGACTCGGATGCCAGCGGCATTTCCTGAGATCCTCCGATCTCCATTTGGGAAGAAACTTGGTTCTATTTTACAGATCCCTCAAAATCCCCCTTTCATCTCTCTCTAGCCGTCGTATCTTCGACCAACTGTGAGTCAAATAAGCATCGATTTTTTCGGATAATTTCTATGAAAAATGATACGGAGCTCCCGAGGTGCCAGTAGCGAAAACATTATCCGTCTTCATTTAAAGCCAATTCAACCCGGTTTCTGGATATTCTCAGTTATTCAAAGAGATTAAAGGCCACTGCGAGCTCACTCCGAGCCATCGATTCTAGATTGAGGCGAATTTTTGAGCAGACATCGTTTTGAGGCCTTTGCACAGGTGGTTGGTTTAGAAGAAAAAGAGTGAGGCCGTGGAATGTAACGGGATTTTCATCAACTTTGATTTGGCTTTGGGATCCGGCTGAAGGCTTCTGGATCCTTGAACCCCTTCCAAACGCAATCTTCAGGTAGTTCTCCACCATCGATAATCTGAAATTAAAACAATATTGAGCATTTATAATACAAACATAAAGAAAATAAGCAACTTCAAGTAGCCCAATTATCCATGGATGTTTAATTTACATCAACGTTACTAAATTTGCAGTATTTTTGGTTAGTATTTTGCTTTTGTAATTCGGTGCCTTCAAAACGGAAAGGCAACATAATTGTAATCACTTGCTTTCAGATAGGAAGGGAGCTGCTGAGACGTCCGGATTTCTTTTCTTCCCCCGCATTTCAATTTATCTGGCCTATTAAATTGTTTTTAAGAACGCAATCATGGGAAAGGATGGAAATCAGGGCAAAGTTTTGGTGAGTCTTGATTGTTATATTTTTCTTTTCTGGTTTCCTTTGATTTCTTATATCCTATCAAATCTATTTGTCATACATACCCAGGTTTTAAAACAGCGATTACTATATAGATTTACGGTGTACATTTGTCAAATCTTTAATAACATCCACATAAGCGATTTAATTATTCATATGTATCACTCATACCCAACGATTGCCCGGCTTTGTAGGAGATATTTGAATAATCTGCTTCGATTTTCCCTTCCTCGCAGTGTGTTACAACAATTTCGCCTGCTGATGTTATTAGCATGGTCAACCAGACAACTGAAGAGCCACAGTCTTTGATTCTCCTCGACAAAACTCTCATTCAGCCTATTATGAGTCGATTTCGATGGGACAATAATGGTCTCCTGGAACGCTTTCTCATTGCGCATATGATTGTTAGGCTAAATGATACACTGCGTCAACGTATGACAAGGCAATGACATCGACTTCTAGCATACTTTGCCAACCTCGTTATAAAAAAGGCCTGAGATTGCAGATCAACAAGCAGAAAGGAAAGATAAATTAAAAAGGTAAAATGTACGAAAATATTCTACAAATAGTAAACACAGCAGCAGATATTTTTAATTCCCAATTTATGTGGCTGAAGGATAGATTGATTGATAGATAGAAACAAACACGAAACCAACTGCAGATTCCTACCGGTAACATAACGGAAACCTGATTCGAAAATTGAAACTGCTAACATTGGAGTTGCAAATAATCAATTGACTTATATAATGTTTCATGAGTTCATGAAGGGAAAATTAGCAACCAAAAATACCAGAAATAATGAGTCAGTCCATGAAGAGGAGGGTGTGTATAAAAGAACATTCAGAAGATGGCTTGCGAAACTTGCATGTGGACGTCTAACCCTCTTGAAACAGATGTCCAGTTGAATTAGATGATAAGCTGTTTGAACCAGCTACAGGGGAAGATAATCACCCTGCTTTATGAGCTGAGTTGGGATTGGTAATTAAATTATTTTACAACCATGAAAATGTTCATCCTCATTTTCGAACACTGAAAAGTTCCTGAAAACTAAACAACCTCCGGCACTTGACATCTAGTCTTCTCCATTCCCTCCAGGTGGTTTTAAATTATTTGCATAGGCTTGAGGCAGACAACAGACCGGAATATTACTTCAAATCAGAATGTTAAACGTCTAGGGTCGAATGAAATAGACCCTAGACAGGATGGAAACTTCCTGGAAAAGGGATTCGTATTCTGCCAATCTAGTTGAATTGCCAAGGAAAAAATCACCCACCTTGAAATTTTTTCTTAGTGCAAGAAATTGTAATGCATGAATGTTATAAAAGGCATTTAAACAAAAGTTTGAGGAAATAAGTTGTTTTTCTAGTGAATGAAAATGGCAAGTTTCAAGTAAGAAAACGTTGGTGAAATTGGTTGAGTGAATATTTTTTGTCTACATTTTTCTCAAACTTGTTCTTTTAGCTTAGCATTCGTTTTGTACTCTACAAAAATAAGTGAAATAATTATTTTTTCAAATAAGCTTAGCTTGACAAACAAAATATTGTCATAACTTCAACAGCTGAATACAGCGTGGTCATACTAAATAATTGACAGTATTCGCCTATCCAAACTACCTGTTTGGCGAATGCTGTCAAAAGCGAGTTGGCAATCCTAGTGCCTTTCAAAGACTGACGAAATTACCGTTAAGTTCATGGTAGTAATCATCTCCTATGGGCTGGCACGGTGGATCTGCTTATACTCCAAATACCGGTACCTTGTGAAATCGAATGGCCTTCAATAATCACTAAGTGCCGTGATACAAGCGCTCTCTACCTTTAAACTCAGAGAAGTCAAATTGTCTTATATCCTCTTGTGGACCTTCGAGTACTGTCAATAAGCCTGATGTTGTAAGACGCGGCCATTCAATTTTCGGTGCTCCCACCCCAAACGTCTAACCATCGAACTCTCTCAACATCGAAGCGAAGAAAAGGACCGTTATTTTATTTAAGAGGCCTTGACGGTAGGGAGTGCAATCCAGATGACGGGGGTTGTCTATAAAGTCATCTTCTTCTTTGAAGCATGCATAGGTTTCGTTTATGGCATAGAGATGCCCGAACAATGGGTCATTAGTGAATCCTCCTTCAATTCTTGAGGATCGCCATCGTGGAAGTAACGAGGTGAAAAGGTTGCCAGCTCAGGTGAGTTTCTGATACAAACCGTCAACCCGAAGATCGCCTCTTGAATACCCGTAAATGCAACAATTTTAACTGTCATGAGGCTAGTGAGGTTTTGACGTTTTGCACGAAAATTTTGGCGAGTCCTTATGGTCCGCACGTAATTTCTTATCCAAACGCAATACCATGTTGTCAGATCAAGGTCATTCGTAATATACCGCGATAATTTGCAACGGCAACCAGTCATGCCTTCCCAACTCTCCCACTAAAACCATCGCTGTCACGAAAGGCGAAAGCCTTTTCCGTTGCTCACCCATCCTTTCATACTTTTAGTCAACTTTAATCGGTAACGTTCGCTAAATGAATGATCAGTGGGATTAAGAAGGAGCCTACAACTAAAATTAATCAGTAATTGATAATGATGTGATGTAAGTGCACGAACAATGAATGATGAAAAGCCATCTTCAAATTCGATGAACCTACCCTGGCCCAATAATTTAGTACTTTTTTTAATGTATGCACTTTTATGATAGAACATCTGTCTTGAGAAATTCAATGCTGTCTTAAGTTCAAAAGGAGTATTAATACAATACACGATGGTGCTCCACCTCTACGCTACTACATTTACAAAATCATATGATGGCATGTTTACTAATCTGAGAAATGAGCATGCCACATCAGAGTATTCTGTTCCAGATTACGCTAAATATATCAGCATTTTTTGTTGCATGAATGGAAACTTTGGGATAATACCTCTCAACTAAGGCAAATACTTGTTACCTGGGATTTAAATTCATGATTTCGGACGGTCGAATTTAGCATATGCAAAAGCCTAATTGCAATAATTGTGCACTGTAATTTTTGTATTAAAATGATTTTAAAAAGTCTTATCTTCTACATTGACATACACGTATTTGTGATCTTGTGACGATTAATGAACTGGATCCTCTGCTCAGTGCACCGCCTCATTACGACGATACGATTACAACAATGTTCTTTCGAGGTAGGTGTTGGCGCCCATTGAGGTCGTAACCTTGGAGAACAAGAATCGGCAGCAAATCCCAATGCCCTGAATCGAAGACAAACATAGCGGGATCATCAGGTGAACAAATGTCCAGCCTGTGTATCTCGGGGTGATAATTGGTGTTCTTATTTTTAACGAGTGACGACTGGCTAGACGCTCTAAAATGCATTCCGAATTCTTCAGCATGTGCTACATGAAAAACCTTACACCCTGGGTGCTCATTATTGAAGGAGACGGTCATTAGTGTCTCTACTAAAAATGCAGTTTTCCTTTAAATGACAGAACGAGAACAACGACGACGGTGTGTTTGAACACTGTGCGCTGTGTTTTAAATCCAAAAAATTAGCTGCAGATATATAAGGTGGTGAGCAAGTGTTGGTGTGCACGTGCATCATCCTCACGGTTTTGGTTTTAACCTTTAGCGGCAATCACAGCCTGAGGTATTGATTCATACAAATTATGAATTGCTGGTTCCAAAGGAATCTTATTCCATTCTTTATACCAACACCATCACCCAGTTCGTTTATTGCCGATGGAGGGGGTGACGGCGGCGGAGATCGACATCTTGCTCGAATCTCTAAATTCTGCCAAAATGCTCAATAATGCTGAGTTTTGGGACTGCGTTGACTGGCAGACGGAATGCTCAACTTTATTAGAATATGTTCCTCGTGCCGCCATTCTTGTTTATTTCTAGCTGTATATATTGGTTCTTCAGTATTATCCGGAAGTGGATGCCGCCTGTTCTTTTATCTAAAAATCACATTCATTTAATGAACACTGGGTGGAACTTAATTACTCCTTTCCCAATCTGAGTTATATGTAGCATTTTAACAACAATGTGGGTAAAAACGATCTATATTTGGAGGCCAAGGAATGGAAGTGAATCCACTTTGTGAATTTATGTAGGTAGGCCTCTGCGTTAAATTTTTTCATTTTGCGAAAAAAACTTTATAGCAAATGTTTCTGTTGGGTATCCTTCCAATGATTACTCTCGTCTGGTTGCCTCCTCTTCCATCGCATTTGGAATGGCTGATTTCATCATACCTAACGAGCAGGTAAATCTTAGAGGGATTCTTAGAACTTTTGATCCCTAGAGCATAAAAATGTAATTGCAGCCATCATGCTGCTATTTATTACTAAATATACATCTTCGAGAATGCTCCAAGGCATCTAAACATTATTAGAGCATTCAATCATATTTCCGAGAATGCAATGGTCAGCACCCCATACTGTAAAACTCACGATGTGAACAGCGATTTAATCTCACACTATTATTATTATCACGAGGAAATCACTGCTTTATCATTCTTCCATTAGAAGGGGCATGGACATTTGTGGGAACGGCTATGATTTTGGAGTCATATTCTTCAACATGCAGTAGGACAATCGAAACTTGTCACATATCAACGTTCCTTGTTTATTTTTTGTTATACCATATGTTTATTTATAATAGCCGTTTCAAAGATACTAAAATAGCATCGCACTACAACACCAGGTTAACGGATCAAGAAGGAATTTCAAGGAAGTTTAAGGAATTTCTGCTGTGAGGTAGCATTATTCAAAACTGGAATCCAAACACCTCCCTGAAGTTTGACGTATACAAAAGGGGTCTCAGCCCCAAGCGCTCCAAGGTTTTCGCAAAATATGCATAATACCTTCGATGAAGGTTCTATGGCTTTGTAATAGTTCTCTTTTTTAAATTTTCTAAGTACATTCTATATGCATTTTTAAAAACCCGTTAAGGAGTGTCAAATACTTTAATCCATCTTAGGAAATGACATTGGTACTACTTTTATGGAAAGACTTAAGAACTTGTCAAAAGTGTTCGCGACAGATTAATCGTATCCGTTTGGAAGGAATGGAAAGGCAAAAGACATTTTTAGGTTCCTTCATTGTGTGAGTTATTCTTTGATAACTTAACTATTCACCTTACACTACGTTTCCGTTTTTCATCTATTGCAGAATACCTGAATCTCAAAAATTGGATTAATTAGCTTCTGACTTGAGTAATGATTACCGTTGCAAATTGCAGTCTTGTTCTACTTCTGAAAGGTTACTTAATTACTTAATGAAATTCATAATTCAACGAAAGTGGGATATCTGAAAGGAACCCATCTGAAAATGCAAACTTTTGCCCGCCGGAGCAGTTATTGAGTCCGTTTTAATGTGTACAGAGCAAAATTAGTACTATGCTAAGTGAATATGCAATAGAAATAAAATGCGTTTTGTTGTGGTTCTGGTTAGAGTAGCCATTCAAATCTAAAAGGGGTAGAGGAAATGTCATAAATTTTTATTAAAAGAAAAATGTACATTAGATATTTGCTTCAGGGAACTGCCTAATGATTATTTCTACCTAATGGGAATAGTTATTGAGGTAAAATTGAAATTTTAGTGCAAATTCATGTCCTCATGGAAGGTTTACAAGACCACATTTATTATTATCTCCGATGAAGAAATAAGCGGCTAGTAAGGAGTTCACTGAGGACAGAATGTGTTTGTTTTTCACAGTGGCAAACATTGGGTTTTTGTTTATTTACATAGGAGATTTATGATATTTTGAATCAAATGATGAAAAAGTTTCTTAAATCATTTTCAAATTTTATTAGTCCATCAATTTTGCCATTTAAATAATGAAAGCCTTTTTTAGTTTCAAAAGTTGAATTTAATTGATGAAGAGATTTTACTGTGAAGAATATAAGGAGTAAATAGCACATGGGTTGCCCCATGTATTCATTAAATCGTTCAAACCTGGGGCGATTTTGAAGGTTTTACTCAATAACTTTAATGTAAACACAAGAATCCCATATTTCGGTTTCGTAAATGTCACCGAATGGTGGGTATTATCGATTCTCCCTGAAAGGTTTTTGGGTGAAAAACGAAAGTTATAGCTAGGAATGTCTGATTTGTGGCCAAAAAACAAATCTTTGGGGCATTCTAAACAGCTATACTCTTGATAGTCATGTGATTTTTTGCATGTTTTATTGAAACTGATGAAATTTGAAAGGACTTTTTCCACTAGTGAAAGAAACACGACCAAGGGATCTTTTATTATGTAACCCATGATATTCTAGGCCTCAATTTTCAACCCTGCAATGTAAAAAAATCACACAAAAAGCCTAAGGCAGTTGCCAACACTTCTTCAAGAAACACTACATTGGTCTTTTTCAAAGTACTTTCCTGCCACTTAACAGACGTTAAATCTAAATTGTGGATAAAACTCAATCTGCTTAGACGTTGTAAAGTGCATAGTGTTGAATCACGTTATTTGTGTGTTGATTGTAAAGTGCTTTTACATTTTTCGTGAAATATTATGATGATTACTTTAAAAATTTATAATTGCTAATGGGAAAATTTAGAAATATGATGTATTCTATTCATCATTAATAAAAATATTTAAATGAAATTTGGTGGAATTTCGAGGTGGTTTTTATGCTCTGATAAATTTTTTTTTCCATTTTTCTCTTACAAACCAAAGAATGATCTTTTTCAATATCTCAAGTGTCTTAGTAAAATGAGCTTAACCTTATTCAGATTCATTTCGGAAAATTCGTCACAGCTAACGTATTTCATGAGGGTGCAAAACATTGCTCTATTTGTAGCGTGCCTATTAACCTGATTTACGCCGTCCAATAGCAACGGCCCACGCACGTCTCTAACGCAATTAAGGCTACCCAATAGGAACAACTCAAGGAATCACTCTACCAATCAACGACGAGTTCTCCTTAGCCGAAATAAGTTGTAGCCATAATAAGACAACTTCCGGCGTGCTAAAATACACACCCTCGTACGCTACGAGATAACGTGGCTCTGTCTCTCTTGGGTTGGAGATTATTGTAGTAGGCACAAACCACTACATATTCCAGCTTTTGCTACTAGCTAACAGTATTCGTTGTAAAAACTAAAAAGTTGTTTAAATTTAACGCGTTTTGTTAAGAAATTAAAGACATGAGGCAAATAAATTTGAATGATAACATATTGAGGCACTTTAATACAACAATCCAATTTCGTATCATTAATGGTACAGTAATAGCAGCCTTATTCATCCTGGCTTTTAAAAGATAAATGTTTATTTATTTTACTTTTGAAAATCAATACAACGTAGATAGATTAGCGGTTTAATGCATTTATGCAAATTGCATTAAAATGAGCTTAGTTACAAAATTGCACATACATCAAGCATTTTATGCTGTATCGCTCATCTATCACTTTTTCGCATTCAGAAAAAAAGCAAAAGATATCAAAATGCGCAATTAATAGCTGTTTACATTTACCCATATTTTCCTTCATCATTGAGCTTCACATTCCAAATTAAAATTCATATCAGCTTAAAAATAACTTATCAGCAATCGCATTAAAAGCACTCTTGGTTTTCTATTAAAATATTGCAGGTGAATGATCAATCGCATATGATAGAAATATTTTTTATAACCTTTATACACACAGCACCATCGAAGTTAACTTACCATCTTCACAAATTTAACGTCGAACTTGTTAAAAGTACACCGTATATTTAATTTAACGAATTGCGTAAAGCAGTTTCACGATAGAACTGATATAGCCTAAACCTGCCACATTTTCTATTATTTTGTGTATTTAAAAGCAAATTTTTGGCCGCTCTCCTTGCTACAGCCATGGGAAAAAGTTGTCATATATATTGCGTAATATGATAAATGATTTTTTTGGCTTGAAAAAGGAAGCAGTCTATACATCTTTATTCTAAAAATCTTTAGAGTATTAAAAAACCTTGCATTTTTGAAAATTAAGCAAAAATAGAAGAACATATGGCATTTTTTTATTTATAAAAATATAAGTCAAAAATGGTGAAGATATGGAGGCACTATAATTATTATATCTTTCAAATAAAAGGGAACTAATTATTCATTACTTTACAGCTTTTTTAATCATTCTGGGTTTATATTTGCAAAATAGCTGACAAAAATCTAGATTAAGTGGGTTCTTAATACTTTTCTGTTTCCATGAATGTCTCGAATCCGGAAGCAATTAAATTTGCGAAAAGGGTTAATTTCTTCCAGAAAGAAACTTTATTTTCGAAAACGTATGTTCTCATTACACTGCGCCAAATAATTTTACCTCAGAACTGATAAAAAAACTAAAAAACGAAAAAAACGATGAAACAGTTTGTAAACGCTTTGATTCAAACACATACCACGTTTGGTTGACAAAGCAACTTGATGGGTAAATTGTAAAAACTGCATTTTAATAAATAACAGTCTATCAGCTGTTCGAACCCCAGCTTTTTAATTTAAATAATTATAATTTAACTAATGATAAATTAAAAATACACGGATATCTAAGAGACGATTTGGTCCATAAATTTCATTATACTGTACACAGTACATGATAAATTTGCTGCAATTTCATGTTATTTATGCTGAAAATGTAATGAAGTATATTTTGTATTTAAGAACATAAGTTTGAATGATTCCCTTACCAATACCATTGAGCAATTTGCCATATTTACTGCAAAAACACGCCTATTGAATTGTAAACATAGTGAATGAAAAGTCCTCGCCAATCAATTGGAAGCACCAATGGGATTCAGATAAAAGATTATTAACATTATTATTACCTTTTAGGATCCACCCTCCCAGCAAAGTACTGCGGCTTTTCGTTCCGTTTTTGATCCAAAGAAACCACTTCAAAATAGGCGTGCATAATAAGACAATTTATAACAATGACCTTCAGCTGCACATTTAGATGTGCAACTGTAGCATTAATTGCGTGATTTAGGAGCATTTCTTCTCCTTTACTAAATATCATTTTGCAAAACTTTTAAAATGACGCTTTAGAAACTTGTTGACTTTTTAAACTAACAGAAGCATTTACTGATCAAGTTCCATGATTGTTTATTCATAAAGACGATCCAGATGGGATATTTAGCATAAACGTCTAACTGCAATATATTATTTAATTAAGGCTGCTGAAGGACTGTACTTAAACTTGATTTCACCCAATTTTCTCTTTGTTAAAATCCTCATGAACAATTTGAGGAATGATTTTACTTATGTTTCGTTGTTATCAAGCTAACATCTTTAAAAAACTTTATGCATTTTCAGGATTAATGTCTTAAAAATACGTTAAACTCAAAAAAATTCAAGAAGAAATGTCCATATTTTTATCATTGCATTTTTTAGATAGAATTTTCACTTCCTCGAAAACATACTTTCACAAAATTATAATATTGTTCGATTTAATTATTATAATCTCTTTTTGCAATCAACTGGTTAACTTTCAGTTTCATAGTCTAAATTCCTACCATTTATGAAAAATATGTTGACGTTATACGAAATCTAAGCGGTAATGGCTCATAGGACATTTCATCCGCAGTAGTGCTGACAGTTTCTATTGTTTTTAAAATGTAAATTGTTTGTGTTGAGTGAAGTAAAAGCTGTTGTAGTAAAGTAGTATAGTATATATATTATTCTGCTGAAATTCTTATATAAATAAATCTGTAAAATTTTATTTTAAAAGGATCAAATTAAATAACCGTTGCTGTTTTTATATAACTTGTAAGTATAAGCTAAATTTGAGGAGTATTTTTCTTCGGATGAGCTATTATTTCATCCGTTACCACTTTAGATGTCACATAAATTTAACAATTTTTCATAAATGATAGGAATTTAGACATAGAACGAAGGAGTTGATCTGTGGATTACAAAAAGAGGCTATAATAGCAAAATTAAACATAATCATATTCTCGTTAAAGCGAAACGCAAAAAATGAATAAGTTCACGATAAACCAGTCTAGCAACCGAGGCCATCGAAAATAGATTTATATTTTTACTTCAGTTAGCTCAATACTTGTGCAATATAATGACCTCTGCATTAACATTCGAGTGCTCAAAATATCAGTTAAAATTGTATCAAATTGGCACTTACTATGGAAATAAAATCAAAAGCAAAATGCAACGATGAGAAAATTTATTTTTCTCTTACAAATATCTTGATTTCGAACTAGCATTCAAAGAAAATATTTCATGAACATTTCTGGAAGGTTTCCATGGTACAGTTCTTCAATAACCTACTTCATGTAGCATGCGAAGTGAAGAATCGGGATCGTCCTTATGAATAAGTTATTACGATTTCTAAACTCTTTTATTGTTTAAAAAATTCAAAAGGTTCTGCAGGGTCAGGTTTATAATATTTACAACAACTGGGCTGCCAACTTCTTTACTGGTCACCTCCTCAATGGTGACGCAGAGAATCCAAGGTCATTGGGTCATCCAGAGTTATGCATGACTGAGAATGTGTAAACAGCGAGAAACAGTTCAAAAATCGAGAGAAAGCAGTTCTAATTAACCGATCGCTTTTTGCAACATTACTGACTACCAAACCGGTGGAACATATCGAAAAATCGGTTTCACATTTCCTTCTGATTTAATCTATGCTTGGACTCTATCGGTTGGATAAGGGCTGAAAGAAGTCGTTAAAGTTCTAAAAGAAACAGTATGTATTTACTCAGATATCAAAAGTAAGAAAAATACTAATTTTCTTCCAAAATTACATCGAATGAAGCTTAATGGTCTTTTTCAATACTTTCCTTCGATTTGTTTGATGGCACCCTAAAGTTTAACAAAATAAATATTTCCAGCAGGCTTAGAAGAATCTTTTATTTGCGAAAACGCCATGGAAGGTCTCAAAAGAAATAAATGCTCTTTTAATTCACACTTTAATTAAAAATGATGCCTCTCTTCTAAATATTTTATTAAGTTTTCTTTTATTCTTCACTTGAAAATCTTTAAAATTTACACCACAGTACCATGCCAACATTCATCTGAACTTACAGCCACAATATATGCTTGTTAAAGTACCTTTGTGCTTTGCCGCAGTCAATGTGCACAAGGACAGTACATCCCGTGTTTCTTAATAACAATGGTAGGTATTGGATTTTGCGGTATTTATTCTTCTCCTTGATAAACTCTCATTTACTTATCAATAATATTTCTTTATACAAGTACAGTTCTACTAAACTCTCCCAAAGGCATTTGGCCTTATAATGCAAAAATAAATAAAACATTTGAATTCTACGATCGTAATGCGATCCAAAAGCTTAATTGATTTGTTATAGTTTTTGCAGTGTTTTTAGGAATGACGAATTTGACCATTTTGAATTAGTGATTTGAGAAAATTGGAATTGATTTAATTTCAATAAAAATACTAGCCATTTTTCTTTAAGGGTCCTTTTGTATGAATCGGATTTAGCAAACATGGAAAGCCCATAGGAAACTCTTAAGGGTATTTTAATTGGAGCATTTAATAAATACTATTTGTCAGTGTAAAATAGGCATCATGAAGTTATGCATTAAATATGTAAGTAAAAAAGTGAAATAACATATACAAATATTGCGCATAGTAAGAAGGCTGATTCAATATCTAGCTTTCGAAAAAATACTGTTTAGCCCTTTATAAAAATTGCTGTAACGCTTGTGCTGCTTTTCAATGGCACGAGTTCAAAAAATGCATTTTCACACACGTCCATGCGTTATCGATCAGGAGTGTCAAAGCCATCTGAAGCCGAATAAGTCTTGCAAGCAAGGTAATGAAAGTCTTTCGACCTACCTTTTCCAAGCTGTACTTCCTATGTCTATTTAAGGTGTTGCGTTTCGTGGTTTTTATGCATCGCTTTGATAAAATTGAATTTTTTAATTATTGATATATACTCATAAAATGCAATTTGCTCAATATTATCTAAAAGCATTTTTTTAAAGAAATTCAGTGGCTAGCACCAGGGTAACTCGAAGCACTTAAGTTACTAGATCACATTTCGATTTAGTTTAATTTACTCCAACAGTCTGAGTGTTAAATGTATTAAAGTATGTCCTGCTTTTTGAAAGGATTGCCAATGTAATCCTTGAACAAAGTCCTTTTCAAACATATCCAATCGCAGGTTTCATTTTTCCTTCTAAATTAAACTTAAGTTTGACCTCTTTTGGACGCACGAGGGTTACAAATACGTCGAAGCTTTAAAAAGCAAAAGCAAGTATTTGCTCAGGTTTGAAAAGTAATGAAATTACAGATCGCTTCTTGAAAATGACATCGAATAAAGAAGCGAACAAGTAATTTATGGATGCTTTCCGCCGATACGCTTAATATCGCCCTCCAATTTAACTTTATCCATTTTTTCCAGCGGGCCTAGAAGACCCTTTAAAAGACAGAAACGGCATTGAAGTGATCAGACAGAACATGTACTTTCATTCATAACTTAAATGAAATAGATCCTTATCTAAGGAATTTTTTTAATAAGGAATGTATTCATTGTCATTTTCAGTTCGACGGAATTTCCACAAAAGCACCATGCTCATCACTATCGCATCTCAAAGACCCAATACGTAAGTCAAAATAACATTTGCTTTGTCTCAATGAACACAGGCAGGGTATATAAAAACTGTTAAAAATTATTTTCCTTCATCAGTGACCCTAAAGCAAGGTAACAAAAGACCCTCGACCTCTCTTTTCTTAGTGACAGAGGAGATTATTGAATTATTACCTATCCTTGAACAAATCGCATTTTTACGCTTTGCTTGAAGCTTGTCCGTTGTTTAATTGGTCAGCTTATGTAACAGTGTCCCATGATAACATTTTCGCAAAAATGATGGTTATTGATAAAAGTAGTAGCCAAAAAGTTGAAAGTTTTCAATTTGTTTAAGTTGAATTTTAAAAAATATCACTGAATAGAAAGACATATGATTAAATTTAATAATCATTGTGTTGAAACTCCAGAATATTATATTTATAATTTTCTGATTATTTTGGAATATAATTTATTTTACACTTGCTATTCACTGTACAATTAGTATAGTTGTTTATGTGTTACTAGGACGCGTTATACTTCTACGATTACATGTTTTGAGTCGTTATGCATCCGTTTTCTGATGGCCTGTTATCATAGCGACAGAACGTAATATTACTAATCGCATTACTTTAGATATCATCAACTCCTCGTACATACATATTATGGCAATGCCTATGGAAGAACTCATAGCGGCTTTGACAAATACACCAAAAGTCCAAACCAGCAAACCTGAGGATATCATAAAAGAAGTGCAAAATTTTGATCCATCATCTAACAATTTCGGCCTCTGGTTACATAGTTTTTTGGATACATTTGATCTAAATTCTTCACAGATTACAGACAGTGTAAGGAATCGTCTGTTGTTAAGACGATTGAACAATAATGCCTACGAGGCATTTGTAAACAACATTCATCCCAAGAAACAAGCAGATCCTAAGCTGGATGAAACAATTCCAATTCTACACATTTTATATTCAAACGAAAAATCCCTATGTAACGCACGTTTCCAGTGCCTAAAATTACTATGGAGCCTGGAGAAAGTGTCAGAGACTATACCAGCGGAGTCAAAAAATTCAGTTTGAAATTCCACTTAGAATCCTTAAATTATCAGAACTTTTGGTCACTTGTTTGTCTGTTAGGCTTAAGAAGCCCCGATTTATCTTTGATCAGAGCACAGCTAATGGCTATTCTGGACACATTCGCTCGACATCAAAGTTTAGTAGCAGACATTAAATTGTCACTGAATACAGGCGATAACTCTTTTTAAGTAAGAGTCAAGCACTGAATGTTGGCAAATCCAACATATTCAGCAACCACCACAAAATTATTGGTCCACCGATATCCCACGCCATAGCGAAGTTTAACCCAATCGAAAGATATCCCACTATTTTAGGGACGAATTCGGAAAAGGCACTATGGCGAAAGCAAGTCCAAAACTGAGACCGGATGCTCGGCCATCGTTCAAGGCAAAGAGACCCGTCCCTTTTGCCGCGCGGCAAGCAGCGGAGACGGAATTAGAATACTTGCAACTATTGGGAGAACTTCATCCGATATCCTACTTGGCCCGGGCAGCGCCTATCTTAGCATTTCGGAAGCCAAATGGTACGGTAAGCCAATGTGCAGACTTCTCGACAGGATTAAACGACGCACTGGAAGACAACCATTACACTCTACCATTAACTAAGGACATATTTGCCAGTCTCAATGGCGGCCGTTGTTTCGCAAAATTGGACCTGTCCGAAGCATACCTACAAGTCGAAGTGGAAGAAGAGTCCCGTGAGTTACTCACTATTAATACCCACAAATGACTATTTCAATTCTCGAGACTTCCTTTCGGAATCAAAACCGCTCCAGCCAATTTTCAGAACATAATGCACAATATGATAGGAGGACTTCCTGGCACCGCAGCACTACTTAGACGATATTATCGTCAGGGGTCAGACGGAACAGGAACTTCAAGATAGGGTAGAACTATTGATGGAACGAATCAAACAATACGGGTTTAATCTCACACCGGAGAAATGCGCCTTTTCCTCAGAATCTATGAAGTACCTGGGTTTTATTTTTGAGACAAGTGGTCGCCGCCCAGACCCAGATAATATCAAGGCAAAAAGAGAAGTGTCTACACCAACAAACATTTGCGAACTAAGATCATTCTTGGGTTTCATAAGTTATTATAGCGCTTTTGTCCCTTCACCCATTACACGACATGAGGGCTCCGTTAAAGAAGCTTCTCAGAAGGAATTGGTCGGCTGCGTGCGAGAAGGCCTTCGAAAACATAAAAGTATGCTAACCTCAAAGTTACTGTTAACTCACTTTGATCCGACGTTAACAGTAATCCTCGCCGCCGATGCTTCTAACTACGGCATAGGAGCAATAATTTGCATAAGTTTCCTGACGGATCAGATTACCTTTTGCAAATAACTGGAACCGTGTAGAACGAGTAGAGAAACACGATGTTAGAAGTTACACAACTTAAGCACTCTTACAACCAGATATTTCACAAACCTTAAAAAACGCATAAATATGTGATGTGTATGAGTTCATTCAGAATTTGATTATTGAAGAACAAATAGATTATTTTGGTGTCACTTTGCTAATCTTTTTCTGAACAGTTTTTAAAAATGTACACGAAAAATATCGCTCCATCTCAAATTTATTTTAAGTCTCTAGATTCGAACTGCTATGATTGCAGTAGTTCTACCGTAAGATTGACGTATAAATTGCTATCTAAATTTGAATATGGGCGTTAGTTTTATAGGTAGGATAATTCATGCCAACAACGTTTCTAGTCGTAATATTCTTCTTATTGATTTATGATTTTCCAACCCTTAAAATTAGGCTTATAAGATAAAACATTGTTTTTTGAAATGGTGCATGCATAAGAATACCACCTCTCTACCAAAATTACATTACAAGTTCATAATGAGAATTCTCTCTCTGTTCAAGTGCTAGCCGATACAATGCGTCATACACGTTTTACAGTATTACTGTATTTGATCGTCATGGATAAAGCTTGGTGGTTTACTGTTAGCCCCAATATCTGGCATTTCTTCTAAAACTGCATCAACTTTTGCTGTTTTTTCCTTCGATAGCAATTTATTAAAAGTTCTCTTTAAAAGCGTTATAATTTGGATTTATGCTCAAAAAGGTTAGCATGACGTATAGTTTGCTAAAAAGTACTCATAATAAGAAAACTATTAACTTGTTTTATGATTCAAAAGCTAATATCATTTTTCACCTACATATACAGTCAAAAAATCGAAATTTTTCTTATGAGATCTTCTCCTACTTCAGTTTATTGGCTAATTATCAAACTGAATTGGTAAGATCACCTGCAAAATCGAACAATTATTCCGGCTACGACTGCATTTAAAAAATAGAGTAGTGTATTTGCAACCATCTAATGTTCACGGCAATGATCAAAGTTCAGTCAAAAAAGAGTAAACCGATACTAAATTTAATGAAAAATTTAAAAATTTTTCAAGGGACTCTGTTAGTTTTCTGGAATGCGGTAGAATCTTACAATCTTGCTTTTGCCCTAAATGCTTTTATCACAAGAGAGTAATATGCCTTATCCCAAATGCATAACTAAGCTCAATCGTGCAAGTTGGACGAAAAGAATTTAAACACACTGATGATATATGCAATAATTATGTTGTTTGTGTTATATTGTTGAAAGTAAAGATATAGAACATAAATAACTATGGTTTCTACTAATATATACTACTTTTAAATTTATTTTTATAATAATTGAAAACACATGTAAAGTTTTCTACTTATTTAATAAAAAAAATTCTCCAATGGATTTAATAAAGCTCACACTTTTATATAAAAATTGGTACCAGCACTAAATCCAATTTTCCTTATTTTTCTTAAGTAAACGCATTTATGTTTTCGGAGATATATTCGCAAATATCAAGATAATTCTATTCTGGAAAAATTTGCTTTAGAACGAAATGATGAATATTAAAAACAGAAAAAAATATTATAGGTTACTAATAATAGGCATAATGTTAAACTTTGACAAAAGCAAATGTTGATTACATTTCATTTTGGTTATAGCCAGTTGCTTGAACGAAAACAGACTATTATATGAAGCTGATGCATGATCATTGTCTCGCATAGTTGGGCGCCTTCGCAAACCAAAACAATGTGCTCATGCGTGCTGGGAGTATTTGAAAAGCTGCAGGCAATCTAGGAATGGAAACTTGCCACAAAATGTGACATTTAAACTTGCTCATGGTAATTAGTTTCCAGTTAATGATATGCTTGCAGTTAATTTGATTGAAAATCACTAACATTAATAGATTTGTATATTTTTCATTGGACTGTTGAACATTTAATGAATTTTGATGGCATTACCTGCCCTAAATCATGTATGTAAATATGGAAAAACTGGAAATATCATTTTCTTCCAATTCAAATCCATTTTTAAAAGCATACCATTCATTTGGTAGTCCTATTTATTTACAAATTAAGTGACCAAATTTATTTATAATCAACTTTACGATATTCGTTAATTTTTTATGTTGGAGCTATTGCTAACACGTTTTATTTTGTGGTGTCTCCTTCCCGGCTTAACCGCAAGATGGTCAAATTAAAATACTTTTTTGAAACATTGCATACCCAATCATGAAAGTAATATAAATTTTCGAATTCATTTCCTTGCAAAATAACTAGATATTTATTCTTCAACTTCGCAATTAAACTAAATTATAAAAACAAAGGGGACAAACTGTGCTATGCAGTCATTTTAAAAGCTTTGTTTACATGATGCTGATGAACAAACGAATTTATTTAGCGCACAACAATTTCTATTCATACATTTCTGGCATACGCTAGTCAAAAGGCACCCAAACTACAGGGAATGGTCTTACTGTTTGCCTAAAAGAAGGATTTGATTTGAATTCAAATATCATGATTAATTTATCTCGGTTGCTGCAATCGTCAGCATTGCTTACAACTTCTTGAACAACTATAAGGGTGAGAAGATGCAAGTACGTAAGAAATTTAAAGTATAATTTCTATTTAAAATTGCAAAATGAATGAAGGGACATCTTTGAATTTACTTAATTTCAAACACTCAATTTTTTAAATATATCTATAAAATGTCTTAATTCAAGACACATTTTATCGCGATAAAAGGTTAATTGAAATGTAATGTATCTTCCCATATAAACACGAGTTTGCGAAAAATCCTATGAGACTATTTTAAGCAGCTTTTCAACAAACTAGGCACCCCAGTTGTAACTCAGGAAATCTTTAAAATATGGTTCATATTTCACAGTTAATTTGTTACATATCTTGGAAAAAGGGGCGTGCACTAACCTATATGGGAACAAATTAAGATAATTTTAAGCAATTTAAATGTGTTTAATTCATTTTACATATTCATAAATACTTTTTTAAAGAAACCGTATGCCTTTAACAATGATCGTTTTTTGCAAAAATATTTGCTAGTCCATGAGCAAACCACATGAGCATTTTTAAGCGATTTTTCCTTCATATAAATTAATTAATATTTTGGCAATATATATGGAATCAGTGGAAAATGATATTGGAATATTTGGCTTTGAGTATTAAGCAAGAATTCAAAATCGCATCATTTGTATTAATTTTCCTGACGAAGGCTGCACGCTTCAATTTAAAATTTGATAAGCAGGAAGCAAATACATCTTAATGATTTTGGAAAGATAATTATTATGTTATTTCAAGCTTTCCAAAACAGATTTTATATTTCTCACAATAAACCAATGGTTTATGCCTAATTTCCATTTTGATGAGCGTCTGAAAAAGATATACAACTTAAAAAGCGATAATGTTGGGGAATTTACCTGCTACAGAAAAGGGGCACAAAGTTGGCTTTAGTTTAAAATGTGATTCATATATGTTTAAAAACGTGTTTTTACAATCGCAATAAGAAAAATAGTTGTTTTAATATTTTCCTCATATCACTGATAAAAATCGAAATAACCTAATATGTATATTTGTTTTAGAATATAGATAAACGATTCTTAATTTTGGTTTAAAGTTACACGGCATGGTAAGTGTTAGTGGGTGTATTCGACAGAAAAATAGACAGGTGGGTCGATGTTAGAGGAACGTTCTTGAACCTCAATGTTCGTTGTCTTATCTCTCAGAGAAGTGCTAAAGAAATCGACCAGAAGCTGAAATCCAGCCATAAAGACTTCTCAATAATTGGAGTGGATACGTCGGCAACTAGAAACGCCCACGAGAATTTTTTTCCCTACTCCCAAATCGATTGAAAGGCGACACTTACCAAAGTTGATATAGTGCTGCCTTCGGTGAGGTAGAGGTTGAAGTGGTTGTCTGGGATTTTCCTTTGGAAGAGAGCAGCAGAATGATAGTAACGTCAGCATCAGAGTCCACCAATAAATTTCTTCTGAGATTACTGTCGAAAACTGTGAAAGTGTGGCGACGTGTCTCGGGGCCAGAGGAAGTCTTCGCCGTTACTCTCTGGCCGGACCGTTTCCCGGGAGTCCGCAGGGAAGATCGCATTTGCAAGAAGATGGACCGAAACGTCGGTGTTAGTAACACCAACCATCCCTTGACTTGGATCTAGTCCGGTTATTTGATGATCTATGTCTAGACACAGACCTGCTAAGTGAAGCCAAAGTTATTGAATCAAGATCTCTAGATTTGGCCACTTTCACCTGAACAAGTTTAAAACAATTACTTTCAAACTAGAACGGAGCAAAATGTCATAGTATTTGCAAATAAAATTATTTGAAGTCGAAGTTTCTAGAAAAAGTAATTTCACCCTTTCTATTTTTTGAATTCAGTCAATCATTCGCATTTTTACGGCACTATCAAGGTAATCATCAATTTTAATGACTGCAAAACCTTCCCATTTCTGTGTGTGTTCCAAATATTATTATTAGTAGGAAGTAACACACTGAAACGAGGCTGAGAATATTTTTGGTTTTTAAGTTCTGCACAGCCCATCCTCAGGAAGACCCAAATTTAGTGGCTCCCACTGCATGTTTTTACATCATCGAGCTTTTGGGGAGGAAAATCCCGGAATGTTGAACTCCGCCCCATTTGAATTTGTGCATATTGGTGTACTATAAATCAGTGTGACCAGTTTAATATGAAGTTTTAATTATTATTTGTTATGGACACAGAGCAGTCAAAATAGTTTGTTAATTTTTTGCTCTTTAAACACAAACGTTGATGAACTGTATTCATCTAGACGCCTGATCTAAACAAAAGTTCCCTGAATTCGATCAACGTTTTATTTTAATATTAATAAAGGGAAGACAAACACACGAAGCCATAAAAGAGAATGTTTGTTTGTTGAAAGGTTTGCTTTTGTTTTTGTTATCCCTAAAATGGTACGTATCGCATATTCGCCTTTTAGAAAATCGTTCATATATCACCAAAAACTTACAATTTGTGTACAAAGTGAACTGAATTAATGAAAAGCAATGTTTATTTTGTGAAAAAATCAGAAAGTGTTAAGTTTTTACTCACCACATCCAATTCAATACACTTCAATGCCAAGAATGCGTTTAAACACAAAAATAGCGAAATGTGCGTTGAACAAGAGTTTACAACTACCCTTTTTGTTCTGCTTCAGGAAGCTTTCGGCATCCCACACTAAAAATCAGATGTCGACTTAGAGAAAACATACCAGTTATCAAAAAACAGCTATCTGTACCCCCTTCAATTCAAAGAAAGATATTGAACATTTTACAGAATATTGAATTTGTCATCGATTAAAATATAAAACTCAATACAGATACGAAAAATTTAATTGATAAATCTCGGATGATAAGAATATATTTCTTCTTCGACGCACCATTTATACAAATCTAGCGATGAACTTGTTAAATTACAACGAATAAGTGGACTGCATATTTCATTTTTTTGATAATTGATACACTTACGAGAAAATGGACATTGGAGTGCTAAAAAATGCAAAAATGGGAAAAAAAGTGCTTATCAAATTAACTAATTGCGAAACCTACCATGTTTCACTGCAAACATTACTATCAAGTTAACTTTTAATCACCGAATACCGTATCAGAAATATATAAAGCCTACCAGCCGAAAGAACCGATCCTTATTTTAAAAAAACACTAGTCATACCTGATTTATACGTACTTAGCAATTAAACCGACTCACCGATTTCTGTAAGAAGATTTTGTTAAAATATCATCTTAAATACTTACTAAACTTCAAAATTAGAGATACCTCCTGCAGTCTAGGCTAAACGGATATGTAAGCATATTTTGCACTCAAGAACAAATGTTTAATTAATATCCTTACCACGCCCATGCGTAAAACTTGTAAAATTTACTAGAGAAGATTTAATAAATGAATTATTCGAACAAAAAATTGAGCAGAATAGAAAACGATTGGGCGTACCAATAAGTCCCAGATATAAAGATTAGTATGAAATATCCGATATAAAGCATGAATAAAGGCTTCGATACAAGTAAATGCACGACGTTGTAAATAATGAGTTACCTAAATACGCTCACTGCTTATCAAAAATGATCCAATTAGATGTTTCGTGGATATAATGTAGCCAATGGTCTTTTAAAGGGTAAAGAATTTAGCTAATGCCTTTTATCAACCAATCGAGAATGGGGGAACTTGATGTTTCAACCACACAACTTTAGTTTAAGTCAGTTTTTTCATTCATTAGTTGATGAATACCAAATAGAGGCACTTCCGATTAAAACAAATTTCAGAGTGAACGTCGATTATTGGGAATTGAACAACAGGGACTCATTTACTAATATCTTCACAGTTTGTTAAATCCTCTTTATGATAATAATGTTTCAACATCACTTTGAAGAGTAGTCAAAACCGTTTCGATTTCAGAGGCAGTTAATTTGTCTTGAAAAGGGTTCGCTTCTCGCAAAGAGGCCCATTATTGAAAAAAATATTACTAAAAATACGTGGTGTTAAGCTTTTTTTAAATTGATCGTCAATGGTTATCTAATAATTTGAAAGATAGATGCTTAAAGTAGATAATTGTCGATTTAGATACCATGGCTACTTGTAATTCAAGCACCTTATTTAGAAATCAACAAGGAGATGACGCATGCTATTATGATATTCCCTTTAATAGCTAATTTCACTGAATTGAACATTAATTTTGTTTCTATTCTAAATGTCTTTTTCATTATCCATTTATGCAATTTCAGTTGTAGAAGACTATATTGGGGTTAACATTCTAACATATTTATCTCGTTCTACTCTACTTCTGCAATGGTGGTGCAGATCCATCCAATGCATATTTTCTTTCCTTTTGTTTCTTTGTTCTCTGACGTTAGCACGTGCATGCGCAAAACACGACAACAATTTATTCAGCGTAAAAGATATGATTTGTCTGTACGATTGACCAATGACTAATAGGGTGGTAATATTTTCAATTTAAATTGTATATTAACACAAGGTTTGATTCTGCTATCTCATGTTAACCAAAAGCACAGAAATATTCCTAAGGAGCATATTTTTCTTCTGGTATGTATACGACATGCTGAAAAGAAATGTAAGGTAACGGGGTAGAAAATCAAGATTTTGGAAAAGGATGCTTAATGAAAATAAAATATCTCTACCTACTGGAAAAGCGATTCAAAGTGGTAAAAATTATGATATATTTGCAGATAAAAGTTAAAAGTAATGATTTCATACATGAGTTCTTTGGTAATTAAAATCGTGTATTATTCAACCGTAAAAGTACTAGCAGATAGGATTGGTCCTGCAATTAGCCAATCATCTTTAGGACCTTAAAGAAATTGGTAACTGCTCCTTGAATGCCAAACACATGCTGGATGAACGCAATGCTTTTAACACACGTTTCTAAAATCCCTTCATAAAGTTTATGAAATCGATAAATATATAGGCTTATAAATTTTACATAAAGACTAATTGCCTTGCAGTACTGGAAAAGTGTAAAAGATTGACTGCTGTTTAAAGACATAACGTGTGCAATTAGAAGCCTAGGCCATATTGTGTGCTGGGCTCCATAGCCTGTCATTTGCATGTAATTGTTAAGCTTGGTACTGTGATGGCCTGCCACTAGATAAGCTGTCTTGACATCTAGTCCATTTCACGTTGTCAGGCTCACACATGGCCCGCTAAATTATAGCTATCAAACACAAAGTTACCAATGGGGTTGTATGATTCATGTCACCTTTGTTTATTCCATATAAACCCTCGAGTGCACAACACATAATGCATACATCGTCAATCTACCTTCTAGTTCGCACATCAGCTCCTAGCTTCCACTGGTAGGGAAACCATATTACTGTTGGCACTCACAACTGCAACAATAGCTCTTAAGTTACAGGAATGTGTTCTTTTAAAAATATTAGCAAGATAGGCATCAAGTAACCGTTCAAATCTACACTTCTTCATTAGCGATTTTTTAAACACTGCAGACTAAAATGCGATGATAGCAGAGTGAAACCTATTAAGTATCAAATAATAAAAATAATATATGTCTTTTTAAATTAATGTAGATAGATTAGATCTATGATTTGTAAAAATTAGGACAAATACCTAGCTAGTACGATTGTTCTCTCCAGCTACTTTATGTTTTTGACGTCTAAACAGAACCGACAGCAGAAATTAAAAATGTTCTTAATTACCAACTAACATTTAAAGCAAATCATTACTGATATCGCAGTCTCAAACGTTGCCAAATGTTGAATCAGTGATATTAAGCCTTATATCTGGAATATAATATCATCAACTATGTATCAGCATTCATTATTTCCATTTTTCTGTAAATATGACAAAGTATATTCCAATGGGCAATGTAAAGATAATTTTCCTATATATTCGTTTTCTGATCTCATTACCCCTCGCAATTTATACGAAATGGACAGTTACATTTAGTTCGCATCGGAGAATAAATATTTGAATAGTCTTATTGCCACAAATATTATAAAAGTTTATCTTTTGTTGTAAAAGTTGGGTACGATTTCGAGTGCTCTGAGATTTCTACTGAATCATGACCACGATTACTGACACAGAATCCTGGTTGACGTAGTGTCCATTGCAACGCTAGTTACTGCTTTTTGTCGAACGAGTGCACAAGTGCACCGTCGCGACCTTGAAATCATCCGAAGTGATGCAACTAAAAACTGGCTTCCCATTTTTCAGTTGGTCCAATTGCAGATTCTCGAGTTGATTCGCAACCGCAAGCTGGAGGAGGCCCTGCACTTCGCCCACTCCCATCTGGCCGGTCCGCTCTTCCAACGCCTGGTTGAGTACCCTCAGGTCCTCCACGGAATGAAAAGCACCATGGCCCTACTGGCCGATGAAAATCCTGGGGAATGCGTCTATGGCTCGTTACTAGGCAGTCGCCACGCCGAACTGAGTGCTATGCGCCATGCTTAATAGTGTCATTCTCTGGCACACTGAAACGAATGCGGGATGAGAGTGATATCTAGGTGCTTCTTGAAGGCTCAGGTTGTGGTGGAACCAGTAAGGGTGCTTCTGACGACTCGAATGTACTCAAGAGACTACTGAGATCAGCGCCTTGTGCCACTTCAGCAAACGTGCCACAAGTGATCAAGTTGGTGGCCATGCTGATGCTTTTCAAAGGTCTCACAAAGGACGACCTCACCCCAGAGCTGAACTCCACTGCGCCTGCGCTTTCTAAGTCGTCGGCGACGGGGGCGACTTCGTGATTGATTGGCACTGTCTAGGACGCCCAACATTTCCATAAAAGACCTGCTCATATGTCTTTAAAACAAATTTGTGTCGGAATTGGAGAGAAAAGTAAAAGTCAAATCCACATTTTTTAATAGTATTCATATGTAGGAACCCTTTTTTATGTTTAAGTTCTTTTCATTCAAACGATAGGTTTTTCTCAGTAAAGAGAATCTGGATCTAAACGATAAGTTTCAAAACTAGATTTTTAGCGACAGCCCTTCTGAAATTTCGCTACCTCAACAGTTAACGAATGCTGTGTGTTAAATAAGGCGCTTTCCCGTTCAACTTGGCCAGTTTCTGAGAGAAAAGCGATGTGCGTTTTGCGTGTCTGCCCCCTTCGTACACAGTCCTATGCGAATATGTGAATATGGCTTTCGAGAAAATCCATGACGCTAGCGATTCTACGAATATGTTGGTGCTATGAACTAGCAGTCCTTCACTAGGATGAGATTTGAAGCAAAAACTTGGAGAGAATTGCAAAGGAGAATATCTCTAGAAATAGAGATCGCAGCAGGGCCATTGATCGATCACTAATTTCTTCCAACATAGAATCAAGTAACTGGGTTAGAGAGAGGGCCCACAACGAACTCCAAATTGGCACTAACGTTGAGAAACATCTGAGTGGTCGATCCGAGACTGCGATTTCCAGTCTTCGATATCGACAAGCAGCATGTCTCAGAGAGAAAATAAGAAATCGGGAAACCATTGCGCTTGCGTCACACGTGACTGCAGATTGGTTTCGTAGGAAATCAACATGAACGACAAATCTTATTATATTCACCCATTGCAGAATTCTCTGGAAATGTCGTTCCATTTCTCGTAGACGAGTTCAAAAATTGTCATAACCACTTAGTTCAAAGAAAATGCAACCATCTCGAGGTTCATCTAACAGGTATATTCTATATTGAAAAGGCATTGGATTCAAACGATAAAATTCACGGAGTACCTCGAAATCAACTGTCATTTCCTACATAAGCAAAAACTGCACAGCTTCAAAGTAACTTGGCCGACCTTCCAGAAGACAACGTATTATAAAGCACACTACGAATGTATTATTGTAAGGTGAGGGTTCATTGCGCAGAGGTCAAGATCAGGATTGGTCAAGAACTCAGTAGAAAGTTCCCGTTTGCTTCAAAAGTAATTCTCATCAAGGTGTCAACCAGGGCAACAATAAAAACAGGTAATCTTGGGTAAATTCCTCATAGGACACGAATCTGCCAATGTTCTTCGTTGCACCCATTGAAGCCCTGAGATTAAGAACCTTCAGTGTTAACAAGAACTTTTTATTTGAGATTTTAATTCACGATTTCCATCCTGCACCTATAAGAAATCTGCCCACACCCTACAACAACCATTGCGCAATGTGTATTCTGGTAAGTTGGCTACTGGAAAGCCAGATGAGTTACATGGGGACTGTGAAATGACTCTGTGAGAAGGAACAAGGGCTTACATTCGAGGTCTATCGTGAAATTTAGTGCCACTTGCAACCAAAACCTTTTATAAATAATTTGCTATGTAGCAGACATTCGTGCATTTCATGAACGCGGATTTAAACGTATTAATTCAAAACAATCCCCAAAATATCCCAACGATTTTAGATATTACTCAATTTCTAGCTCGTAGCTGCAACGTTAGCAATCCATTTGATGTCATGCGTGGAGCCATAGAACTGATTGCTGATTTTCTCTTAATGTCATTAAGGCATGCGGCCTGCACTTACGTGGTAAACGAAACTGAAAGCTGTGATGAACCACTTTTCCTTGTGGAAACACTTAGGGAGGACATCATTATACGTCAGCTCGTACTTTCAATTACCTGCAATGTACTTGTTGCTTTAGCAGAATTTTTCGGTTCTACTTGTTTTATCCGCACAGAAACTGAACTGTAATGCTTAAAACTGAAGTTTTTTTGATAATTCCCACAAACTGCAGGACTATTTTTCACCTTATCTCTTGCCACCGACACTGATTATTCGCAAGGACAACTACTCACGGATTCACTCAGAATGTTGGTGCAATATTGTTCATCAGGATCGTGCAAAGAACAAGAATCTTCTTAGTATTCTACAAATTCAGCTCTCAACTGATTCTTCAAACCATCTGTAAACAAGCCTTTCCTTTACTCCTACGCTATAGAAAATATCAACATACGATGATTTAGATGATAAGGGTGAATTTTATTAAAGCGAAACCTCATTAGGCAGAGAAAAGGGAACAAATTAAAATATTGGTTTGCTTACATGATTTTTAATAAGCAGACAAGTTTCTTAAATTGATTAAACTGTTAATTACGCTCTTATTAATTCCGATGGAGCTTTTTGAGTCATGTTGCCTTAAACTAAACAGTGGATTTCGAGAACTGGTAAAATCGTTCGAATTTGATTTAAGTCTTCACTAGAAACGGATTCATTTATTTTCTAGTAATAACGCTTTCTAAATGGCTAATTTACAGTATTTTAATGATGTTGTTCACCAATGGAATCCTCAAACACTTAATCTAGTGGTTCACGATGAGCTGCTTCTTTGTTCCACTGTGAAATTCGGCCTGAATGTAGGTTACTATAAAGAAATGTCTTTTTTGGAGTGATTTTGAAGATTTAAGCTCCTTCACAAAGAACTTGGGCACAAAGTTGATTTGAAAGATCAGCTGAACTCTCTTCTTAGTCAATCCGTCAGCACGCAGATGTAGTGTGTAGTTAAACAGCGCTCATAAGGCTAATTTATAGCATCGAAAACTTTTCTTACCACCGTTAACTAGTAGTGCATCAAGCAAGAAGTGGCCGCCTTGCTGAAAACAACCATAATCGAGGTCTAGGTATTGTAGGACCGAACGAGTCAAACGTTTGTCCTTGATTTATTGGAGATTTCGGGCATTTAGATACCTTTGACTGGTTTTTAAGATATTTCAACTTTTAGGGCTGAGATATGACATCGGTTTTAGCCACAAGATTCGCAGTTGAAACGTTAATCATTAACCATTGTTTAGAAAAAACAATTTTGGGACGTTTGTAACTCTTCGAATTTAAACTGAGAAGTTACGATGAAATAAACTATTAGGGATACATTATATCTGACTTTTTCATTTATGTCATGATTGTTGCAGTAGCAGGAGTTCAAACAGAAGCAGGCACATTGAATTTCAATGCCACTGAACGTTATTCCACTTGCAATAAAAGGTCTGTTGTCTCCTCTTGAACCCATCAAATAGGCTTCTTAATTGATAATGCATCTCTGATAGGGTTGTATTCATTTTGCTACTCCGCTTTCATAAAATTATATTAAATATTCTAGATGCTACTAGATCCCACTGAACTTCTTTAATGATAAATGGAGAACAAATCACATCTAATTTATTAATGACACACTTTAGAGAATTTCAAAACACCTTTTAAATAAATTTCTTATCTGACCTGACAAAGGTGTATATTTTCAACATTTCAGCAAATGAACACTCAGGTTGATTTGCAAGTGACCCATTTGTTTTCCTCCAGGGCTGAGCACACATGATGCCTGAGTTATGAGTTCTTGTGGTTTCAGGAGTAATGGCAACGCCCGTCCCAACTAAACAAAATCAAGCTTGCACACAACCTATCGACTGTCTAATGTAAGATTGCTCATACAGGACGAAAGTTGTTTGCTCCATTTGTTTGTTATGTAGTTTTTTTAAATCCTCAAAGTTTTTACATTTTGTTTTGCATAACAGAACACTGATCGGCAGATCAAAAGCTGATCGAGCCTCCCCCATTGGCTGACACCAATTCAAGGGTTTCCGGAACAAAAAAATGCGATTTAACGGGAACTAGCTAAAATTAACGCCACTTTTCCTATAATAATGCAAATTAAACTCTTTGCTCATTGTTTGAATCTTGTTTAAATTTACCAATTTCGAAAATGGAACAATCATGTCTATGTTTTATCCGAAATCTATTTACGAGAATCATCAACTCGCTTATATTTCCCTTACTACTTAAAAATTACGAATTTATGACAATTTATAATATTAGTTATTAAGTTTTGCTCTGCTCGTTAGGCTGAACATAACTTATGATGACGAAAAGTTAAGCAAATCGCTTAAGGATGTAAACAGTTCCGTTCATTGCGATGATTATTTGAATTTACAAGTGTTATAATAGCTCTCGCGATGGCACATTTTTGCTAGCCAAGATACGTTCTGTAAAACGTTCACACACCTTTCTACTACCGATTATTTAAATCGAGTTTAAAGACAATAAATTCGTGGTTGGAACCGCTTCATGAGTTGTTTCAGAAACTTCAAGTAATATCAGGGACGCATTTCATGTTTCCCTCCAGCACAAGTTGAGTAATTTTTACTTAGTCACTCCGAGCTTTCTAGTTACTTCTACCTACACAGTACCATGCCACTTTTTTCCTTTACTTTAATAACAATACCAGTGCTATCAGCACTAATACTCACTGACTGAAAGAAACATCTGCAAAAGGAGCTCCTCTAACGACATGCATATTTCTAATAAACATCACCGAGGCTTCGGCTTTACCCATTTGCCAAACTTACTAATGAACCTAACGTGGGTGAAACAATATCACTTTCATTTTCTTTGAGCCACAGAATATTCTCCTGCATTCTATATGAACTGCACTGTAAGACACACACTGCATTGGAGTTAGGGGACGATTTAGCAACAAGACGATTAATTTAATGGAAAGACATGAAAGTCCTTGACCAAAATCCTAACAATAAATCTATAAATATGCCTTTAGAAACAATCATTGAAGAAGCGAGTGGGCATCGAGGGTTTTTAGAGCCATTCGGAATTATAAAACCAAAGTGTGGATGAGCAAATTAACAAAACAGCTGGCCTGACACTATGTTTAGATGGATAACCTAATATTCGGGAGAATTTTTGAT
>JAUOZQ010000578.1:0-30825 GCA_030710315.1 Anomotaenia brevis
TAACCCGACCCGTTCCGTATCCGCACCGAGAAGATAGAAGGAGCAGAGACGCGCGTTGGAGCAAGTGTGTAATTGTGTATTTAGGATGTGCATACGAGGGCCTAAATAGGCTACATCTGATTTCTACCAAGCAGGAATCGCTCCGTAATTGGTTGATGGAGAGTTGCACTCGGATGCGATTTGTTGTGCTTGGCGCTTCCTATTGGGTAGCCGTACGCCATAGTTCTTTGAAATATCTGTGGCCCCTGAAGAATTTAGATCGTAGGTATCTAAAGTCTTTGCAACCAGAGGCAGTCAAATGAGGGGTGGAATTTGGATCTTCTCTTATGGTGTCCTCTGGTTTACTTGTTTGGGCTTTTAGGGCATTAGTCAAAGCCGCGATGAGTTCTTCAATATGCGTCGTAACAATGTAATGTTCGAAGAATATACACTATCTAAAGTTGTACTATTAATAGTAATATGTTTGAATCCTTGTCCAAACGAAAGGTTGACGTGTACGCTATGCTCCTTTGTGCTTTGCTTTCCATATCACTTTTGCTGTAGATTGGTAAAGCAATAGCAACTAAGCCCAAATTGATAAACTGCTTTGTATATTATGGCGGAGCCTCTCTGTCCTCGCAAAAACCACTTTACTCGACGTTTGGCGTATCGCTTTATATCTATACGCACTGGCCGTCCCAGTGCCTCGTAGATATTCCGTTCTAGGTGCTTATTAGGAGGCCTTATTCAGCAAGTGGCATTGACTACTATGTAGGAATTGTCGGGAAATCCCTTCCAATTCTTATCGTATTCTACGCCTAGCAAGTCGGCTTCAGTTCCAGTCCAAGGCCTGAAGTTGGGCTCCCCACGAGATTTGTTAGTTTGTAAAATATCTTTGCATCCGTTAGGTTGACGGTAGATGCACATGCAGTTGTCATTGGGATTAGCGCGTCCAAAGAATTTCTTATCACTAGCTATTCGTGGCTTTTCTCGTAGGCTCTCATTCGCTCCTACGTCGACTTGCTGCTCACTTGCTTGTTCATCTACCCATTTCCCAAATGTCTGATCTCTCTCAAGCTCCCTAATTAGCTTGGCTCCTCTTGTCGTTGGAGTGAAGGTGGTACGAGTTCAGATGTCTCAGTCTTGTCGGCCATGGGTAGCACCAACAAAATCTCTCGTCATCAATTTGTTTATATAAAATTATTTATTTCATATTTTCTAATGACTAAAACGAATTGAAAGGCGATATATATCAGGCTAGTAACAGCAATTTAGTAACTTTCAATAACCAGAAGGTATTCGCGAAGGACTGAAGTTGTACGCCTGAAGAATTGCGTTTGGTCACTAGGGCTTCAGGCTACCAGAAGCGGGTGCGTAATATTAAGCGCTAGGTGCTGTTACCTAAAAATAGTTCGATTCCTAAACGTTACGTTCGATAACAGCCACAAGAGACGGGATGCGTTGTAACTCCCAAGTTTATTCGCTAGCGGGTCGCTACAAACAACGAACTATCTCACTGAAAGTAAGTAACCCTATCCCGTTCGGTATCCGCACCAACAGGGCGTGTTAGAGCTGGCGTGTATTTAGCCTGTGGAGTGCGATGTTATATAGGCTACGGATAATTTTGGCTATGCAGGAATCGCCCTAGGGAAGTTTTTCCTACCGAATGCGATTGGCTCAGTGCCGGCAATCCTACTGTGCTTGGGGCGTTCCCATTGGGCAGCTTAGTTGATGTAACCGTACGTCACATTACTGCTCCCCTGGAGCGTTGGTATAGGCGTCCTTCGAGAATGTGTCGGAAATGTTTCACTGCCGAGTAAACTGCAAGCAGGTCTCGACCAAAAGTGCTGTATCTTGTCTGGACCGGGTTCAGCTTCTTTGGAAAGAAGGATAGAGGTTGGTTTTGGCCATTAACGATCTGTCATAGAACAGCTCCGATAGCCACTTGTGATGCATCTGTTTTCAGGACTAACTGGGTGTCTGGGGAAGTATCCAGATGACATAGTGATGTTGCATTCAGTAGGTGTTGCTTGACAGAGTTGAAAGTAATTTTTGCCTCGGGTGTCATTGTAAAATGCTTAGGGTTTCCTTTAAGCAGGTCTGTAAGAGGTTGACGGTCCTGAACCAAAACGCCACATGTCCCTCAATTGGGCAGACCGGTTCGTTGAAGGATCTCATTCGGCAATTTCAGAAATAAGTTATTGCTTTCTAGTAATTCTGGTTGGAAATATTGCAGAAAACACGTGCACTGTTGCAGTTCTGTGTCGCTCTTTTCCACATCCACAAAATTGGTTTCATTTACTCGGACTTGGAACTAAGCACTGTTATTCGCACTTAACTAGGCCATTTCAAGCTCTGTATGATTTTGATTTTGCAAACCGATTGGAGGAGACTGGTAGCATTGAGAAGAACCGAATTTTCCGCTGGTGCATCAGTTCTATGGCTGAGGGTGGTGGATAGCAGACAAAAACTGACAGAAATCCTCAAAGCCGTCCAATAGGAACACGCCAAAAAGCAGTGTCCGCCCACTGAGGTACTTGCGCACGCGAATACCTTGTCTCTGCACCAATCACAGACGAGCCGCAACCAATCAATGGTCGATTCCTGAAGAGCCGTAACTAGGCGTAATCTGTCGAGCTGGAGAATGAACACCTTCTACTCGTATCTGACCTTCTCTTGGTGCCTACGCTGGGCGGAATCGGTTAGTTGCTAACTGTCGGAGAAATGGTTCGTTGTCTGTGGCATTCCACTGCATTTGAACACTACTGCATGCTTTCCCTGAACCGAACACCACCAGCAATAAGTCCACCGATCGAAGTTCTTCTGACTCGCAAATCAACGCTGTGTCCACCCCTTTTCCTACCTACAACGTCAAGTTCCCACACATTTCGTTCTCACAGATGGAAAGTGTATACAAATGCGACAGACGACAATATATCTATATTCATTCACCAGTCTGCCGGAGGACGTCCAAGACATTATCACGAACTCTCTCAGAGTCTCCTTACGATGGGCCCAAAAATGCCGTCTTAGAACGCAGCACAGATTCCATGAAAATTTGACTCCAGCAAGTCGTCTCTGGACTCGATCTCGGTGACCACACCCCTTCGCAACTTCTGCGGCACCTGCGTAGCCTTGTCTCAGACTTTACGCTGGACGAGCACGTCCTGAGACAACCCTGGATCAAGCGTCTGCCCACCAACTTCGCACCCATTTTGGCGGTTGCAATAAAAACACTCCACGCTGGACCAGCTCGCTGGACTCGCTGACATAGTCTCAGAATTCTCCAGCCAACCTGGGGTGCATAGCATCGAGGGTTCCTCTCCTCACCTCACCTCAGCGCGTGTCCCGATTAGAGCTCGTTTTGACGAACAGAACTCGTACAGAGGGGGCAAAACGGCACCTGCTACAGAACTGTTGATGGAAGTGACAAAACACTACGGGTTTAGCCTCAAACCGGAGAAATGCGCCCTTTTCTTAGAATCTATTTCTCCTTTTCGCAAAAACTATAAAGTATTCAGGTTTTATTTTTGATTCAAGTGGTCGTCTCCCACACCCAGATAATATCAAGGCAATACGAGAAATGGTGCCTACACGCAACAAACATTTGCTGAACTAAGATCATTCTCGGGTTTGATAAGTTATCATAGCGCCTTCCTACCCGCATTACACGACGCGGGGCTCCGTTAGAGAAACTTCTCGGAAAGAAGTCCACTTGGAATTGGTCGGCAGCGCGAGAGAAGGCCTTTGAAAAGCTTTAAAGCATGCTAAGCCCACTATGATCCGACGTTACCAGTAATCATCGCCTCCGACACGAACGAACCAATAACAGACCGCTTAGTCACAATTTGTGCCCTGTCACGATAATTGGTACAGACAACTGCGTACGACAGCGTGCAAGCAAGACGTCCTCCATAACGTGCTAGTTCTTTCTCCTAATGCAAGCTTTTACTCATCACCTTCGGTTTTCTATTACCTGGAAGATATTGTTGGTGCTCTAGCAGACCTTATTATGCACTGGCCACGGAAGACGTTTGTTTCTACCATGTCAACTTCGGCATGTCAGCCAGGAAGTGCAACCCGAAGTGCAAGGTTTGGGGAAACGTCCAGACCAGAATTTGATCTCGGCTACAAGTTGTGGTCTCCTTCAGCCAAGCCGCATCGTCGAGTCAAAATGCTGTTTATGATTGACTCTGGTGCGGAAATCAGCATCGTACCTCCCACCCCCGACCCTACGCCAATTTCCAAACCTTACCAAGCCTATTAACACCAATGCACTGTCAAACCTCGAAGACTTTCCGTGGAGAAGCCGAAGCTAGCATTCGCTGAGTTTCAACATATGATGCAACTGGGTATAATCAGACTATTGGAGCAAAATGAATGGGCATCACCCCCACACCTCGTGGCCAAAGCTATTGCCGATGATTGGCGACCCTGTGGCGATTAGCGAGCCCTAAACTCTGCTGCCTTTTCGATCGATACCCACTTCTGCACATCCAAGATTGCGAGTCTTTACCACACGGCAAGCGGATTTTCTCCATGATTGACTTAGTTAAAGCCTACCACCAGATTCCCGTGGCCCCAGTAGACGTGTACAAAGCAGCTATTATTACCCCTTTCGGACTTTTTGAGTTTCCGAGTATGCCTTTCGGACTCGGAACGCAGCTCAGACATTCCAGCGCTTCTTTGACACGATGCTACATGGCATAGATTTTGTATGTGCCTACCTCGAAGACCTAATGATCGCCAGCACTTCACCAGAAGAACATCAACAACACCTCTTGGTCGTCCTTCACAGACTAGATGAGAACGGCATTGCTATTAACGCAGCGAAGTGCCGCTTCGGGCAGTTAGAGGTTAACTTTGTGGGCCATCTCATCACCTCCCAAGGAGTACTTCTTCCGAACAAGATCGAGGCTATCCAACAGTTCCTAAAGCCAACATCCAAGCGCCAGCTCAAACACTTTCTGGGCACAATAAACTTTTACCGATGCTTAATCTAGGATTATGCGAGCGTAGCCAAAGGGGACCGCCTATCTCGAAGCGTGACTATCGCTCACCCGAATTCCACGGCAGACTTTGCCCTCATGGTAGTCGCCTGCAATGTCGCCGTGGGAGCTGCTCTACATCAGTTAATCAACGAACAACTGCAGCCGCTAGGTTTTTACTCCATGACATTGCAACCAGTGGAACGACGCTACTCGACCTTTGGCAAAGAGCTACTGGCGTGTTTCTTGGCTGTCAAACATTTCCGGCATTTCGTGGGAAGTCAGCGGGTTACTATCTTTACTGACCGCAAGCCACAGCATTCCAGCAGGTATACCGACTGAGAAATACAGCAACTGGACTATCTCGAACAATTCGACCTTCATTTCCAACATATCAGTGGATGCGAAAACGCGGTAGCAGACGCTCTTTCCAGAGTACAAGTCAACAACATCCATGATGAAGAAAGATAGCAGCAACTTGGTGCGTTCTTGCCCCCATTGTCAGCGTGCAAAGATACATCGTCACCATAAAGCCCCCGTCAATGCCCACCAGAGATTTCCTCATGTCCACATGCGATCTGGTCGGACCTCTACCTCCATCACAGGGTTACACGTACCTGTTGACCTGCGTGTGATCGGTTCACCCGTTGGCCGGAAGCAGTCCCACTCAAGGATATTTCGCCACAGAATGTGGTCCGAGCTTTCTTGTTTCACTGGGTTGCCAAGTTCGGTGTCCCGAGGATAGTAACTACTGATCGCGGAGAACAGTTCGAATCATCACTACATCAGTCAACACTGCGATTCCTGGGGTGCGAAGGTCAGCGGACAACCAGCTTCCGACGGTCTGATTAAGCGTTTACACCGGTAACTTAAAGCTACACTCAGGGCCCAAGGCAGTTCTTCCTACTTTGTGGACCTTCTTCCCCTAGTTTTAGTGGGGTAGTGCAACTGTCAAACCAGATGTGGAAGCTAGCCCGGCAGAACTAGTCCACGAACCAACCTCTCGTTACCATTTGGGTTGATCTCTCATCGCACATATTCTGTACATTTGATGCAGCGAACCTCCTCAACCGTCTCTGCCAGAATATGCAACAGTTACAAACCACCCTCAACACTTTCCAGAACTGCGGCATTTTACCTAGATCCACGATTGAAGGCCTGACCCACTTATTCCTACGTTGCGGCAAGGTAAGAGAGCCCTCAGCTACCACCTTGTGATTTGCCCTTTAAAGCGTTGAAGCCAAGGGCAAAGAAACGGTGGTAAGCATCGGCAGACTGAAAACCGCTTTCATGGAGGACTGTAAAAATGTCGATAACAAACTTTCCCAGCTCGAAGAGCGTGTCAAACCTGATTCTCAGTCCTTGAAAACCAACCTCAAATTCATCGAGGATGACTACTGGTTCAGCTCTGGTATGGACACGCTTTTGAAGGACAGGACGCTAACGGCCACGGTCCAATCGCCATACGAAACGTACACAAGGTCGTGGTGCAGAGCACAAGCGACACCACATTCGTTACTGCTGGTTATTTCCCCTAATACAGGTTCATATTTCATACTTCCCTCGGTTTTCTCTTGCCTTGGCCGTTTTGGGGAATTTGACTTAGGTGTAAACCACTTCAAGCTATACCTTTTACTGTGTCGTTCTGGTAATCTCTCTTCTTGAGTAAACAACAAAGTGTTTGCCCAGGGTATTTATCAGGTTATCCTATAATTTATGTTTGGATTGTAGCTCTTTTAAATGGAACAAAGTGACAAGTTTGTGCATAGAGATCAATAGAATGAGTTTGCTTGATTGAAAGGCTGTTAACATGGAAGCATTGCGTCACATGCCGTTTGACGAGTTAAAAGGGAACTTAGCAGTCGTCGAAACCGATAGAAGCATTCGGTTTTGAAGGCAAGGACTTGTACAAGATGGTTTGGCGAAATTCAGTGGAAGTGGGGATTTCATGAAAGCGGAAATGGAAGATGTCCTGCTGAGTCTGATGATTAACGGCTTCTTGAGGCACCCCTTGCAGATAACTGCTCATTTTGCTTTATCAATTTGGTTGGAATCGGCAATTAAATTTTGTTAAAACCGTGCAACTGTTTATCTTGGAAATTGGTTGGCTAACCACGTCTGAAAGCAGTCGACTAAACTTCTCTCTATTGTTTTCTCGCTAACTTGTTCCACTTCTGTTGATGTATTGACTTTTGACCAAGGAAAATGGTTCTTTTATCGAAATGCTAAGCTTCGTCGACATTGTGAAAGGAGCAGCAGCAATTAATCATCAAATCTGCTCTCGTCAAAATTAGGGCGTTTGAAGCAAACTTTGAGGGGGCAATGGAGACCTGCTCTAGCGAATCGAAGGGGAGTGCTGTTTCATAAGTAGAATTCAGCACGACTCCACCCCTAACACGTTGCAAAATCACGAATCCACAAAGGAATGAGGAAACAATTTGAGGGAAATTCCCTTATCCATGAAGTGATATCGGGTTATAATAATTTCTTTTAAGCAAATGATTAGGTACTCCTTGTTAACCCAATATCCTGCAAAGGAGATTTTCATGAATGTAATTTACTGGCCTTGGAAATCATGGAACGATCTAAAGCCGAAGTTGTTCTTAATAGTTATTTGCAGCCCAAGTGTATGGTCGTCCATCTAGTCACTGTTAGGCTGAAAAAGGGCATGCGAAAATGTCAAAACGTCAAATTCAGTGTTAAATCCGTTGGGGTTTGGTGAAGGGGATGCGTGACTCCCAGATTCGACGATTATACCAGGTCAGGTACGGATTAGGGCGTTGAGTATTGAGTCTTAGTCAGGTACGGTGGTGGAACTGAAACCTCCAGCAGAAGGGGGTGATTTCTACTGACGAATCACTGACGCTTACCACCTTATCTCCGACATCCGGCCTAGGGCTCTACGTTTGTAGAGAGCCGAAAGAAGCACTTAATCCAGACTGCTGCCTTCTCCCAACCGTAAAACATTGAGGCGGGGGTTCCGTGGTGATGTGTTGGGGTGATGGTAGAGGGATTAAAAGTCGATTTATTTATATTTAGGAAATTTTGGTGAACGCCGTAATCTTTCAGGATAAAAATGCAGTAATGATCCATAGTTAGCATCATTACTAAAGAATGGCCTCATTGTAATGAAGCTATGCTTCTCATGTGGTCACCACAATCCTCAGACATCAATGTCATTGAGGAGCACTTATGGTGTATTTTAGAGATTTAAGTAAGTGGTCGATCGTACCTAAAGGAACTGCGTGAGGGTGGTGTTTTGGCCGAAGAACGGGCGAAATTCCTTTGGTAACAATCGTACTTGTTATGAATCAGTACTTCATGTAATTAGAACTGTAACTACCACGAAATGTGGACCTACACCATCTTGAAAAGTGTATTTTTCAAGTTGTTGTGGCTATCTTGTCTAACCCTTATGCTTGCTGCTCCACGTGGACTAAATCCACTAAATTCGTTTCTAAAAAAGCAGGTTTTTGACTCAAAAGAGGGTTTCTTTGCTTTAGATGGTAGGTGGCACTGTTTAAGCAACCCAATCACTTAACCAGCACCCTGAAGGAGAGTTTAGAATTCTCTTCCAGATTGAAACGAATTTTACGAAAAGTATTGCTCACCCACGTTAACAGCTAGCTCATTTGACCACTTCATGGCTTCGGCTCAGAATAATCAGAAGGCCCAAACCAGCTCCATTTGAAACCAACCCCAGTTATCCACTATCATTAATTTCTGGTAATAAGAATCCTACGATTTTGTTAAATATATCATCCATCACCTCCTGCATCAGCTTCTTCAGGAGAGGGAGCAAATTCATGATATATATGGGTATATGTATATACACAAGGAATATAATAATTATCTCACAACAGATCCGAGTTCAGTTTAGATGATAGCACAACAGCAGGCCTCTTGCGCCTGGAGCGAGTCATGTGTGAAGTCAAAGTCGGCGAACATCTCATCGAGCTTCTCGTCAGTGAGGCCCGCCTCCGAGAGCGCCTTCTCATCCCTCGGCACGACCAGGAGCCTCAGGGTGCCATCACGTTTCCGTACTGTGTGCATTTGACTGTCCACATGGGGCATTTCTTCCCCATAAAAGGCCTCCAACAGCAGTGGATTGTCCTCGCGCACATTGTGGTGCACCAAGGCATTGCTGTGATAGTAACGCCCTGGTCTGAGGGGAGGAGTGCCCCTCGCATTGGCGGCGTCTTCCCAGTGGACCTCCTCAAACCACTGGAATTCCTTGAGGTCACTCACAGTGGGACGTTTCTGGTAGTCCGCCTCAAGACAGCTGGTCAGGACCTCTGTTAGATTCGGGCTGCATTGCACCAGGATGTCACGATCCCAGGTGCCCTGCAGAGTCTTCATCAGCGCCTCGTCAGTTGGGCTGTCACAGTTGCGAATGGGTTTGCTCACGAGGTCCACTATCACTGCTCCAAGGCCCCAGACATCCGCCTTGGTCGTCACCACGGTTCCAGACGCCACCTCCGGTGGCATGTAGCAGACGGTTCCCACACAAATTTGTATTGGCTTGAAGTTCACAGCATCCTCCAAGCGGCAGGCAAGATCGAAGTCGGTGACAAGAACGTGTCCGCTTCTTCTTAGGAGAATGTTCTCCAACTTGATGTCGCGGTGGATGATTCCCAAGGCGTGGAGGTGTTCGACGGCGCAGAGAATCTCCGCGGCGTAGAAGCGAGCCACGTCTTCAGGAAAGGGCCCCACGATTTCGCGGAGGTTGTAGAGGTCCAGCCCACTGGTCATTTGCATCACCAAGGCAACGCTTTTGGGCAACTTTCTTGCATAGAATAGAGTGGGAATGAGAGGCGATGGGTTTGCGTTGAGCTGCTCGAGAATCTTGCGTTCACACAGGGCATGGTGAACTGCATTTGGGTTGCGAAGATAGAGCCGCTTAAGGGCGTACTTGGAGCCCTTGTCATCTTGGCGCCTGCTAGTCACTTCAAATACGAATGAGTACAACCCCTTGCCTAGGAACCTTGTGGCTTTGAATTCCTCTCTCAGCATTGCAGTAGTTTATGGCAAAATTGCACTTTGGCTGCTAGTGATTTTGCACATTAGACGAGCACTTTTATAGGGTGATCGGCGGTGAATTTAACGGTGAAATTCCATGGTTAAATTTCGAATCGGTTGTCATTGGTCCAAACACCGGAACCTCTCCAAGGGAAAGCATGGAAGATAGGCAACTAGGTCGAGTAACAGGTGATCGTTCTCTTGTTCTGATTGGTCATTAACCGAGAAATTCCAGAGCAATTGGGAAAAATCTACAAACAAGGCTGAGGTGAAATCATTGATTGACCAATGGCATCATCATTTCATGCCGAAGCTTTCCACGGCCAACCCCTATTCGATTGTGCTGAAAATGAAATAGTTCTTTGTTTGAATGTGTTTAATTGAGCGACTAATTTGCCTGAATAGCACTGGCTTCATTCCAGACATTAAGTAGATAATTAATAATACTATTGTTTTTTTGATTCACAGAACTCACAAATGCTAGTTTAACCTCTTCCTGAGGTGTTGCAAAAGCTGTTTCTTTCAAAATGTTTTGTGAGCTACGAGAGAGGTGGTGGGCTGAAGAAGGAGCAAGGTCGATTAGGCAGTTGTTTAAACCGAGTTCTTCGATCTTTTGCCACGTGATCGCTGCTTCATTGCTCTGATGGAGCGCCATCCCTTTTCGATTCATCTGAGCAAGTTTTTCCACAAGGTGTGGCTCAAACACCCAGATTACTGGTGGTTGATTGGAGCACTAGGTAATTAAAGGTGAATTATTCCTTAGAGATCCCACCCATGAGGTTCTCTTCTCGGATGTGGTTGTGGCCTGAATCTTTCTCTGCTTATGAAACCAGCACTGCCTACTATACTCAATAAATTTTCGAACAAAACCAATGTTTCGCCATTAACAAGGCCATCCAAAAATGTTAATTAGGTTGGCGACAATGAAGTTTCGGGAATTAGCCGGAGCTTGAATAGTTGGATGGTGAAGCAGGATAAGCTTCTTCAAGGTCTGCTTCCAGAAGTTGCTCGTCATTAAAACACGACTTAACGTCTTCAACTTCTACTTCCATTTTCGAGGAAGGTGAAATCTCCATCTCCATAAACTTAATGAATGTTGCTTGAATCTGCATCGGCTGTTGAGTTTCCTTTTTAAAATAAATTTTGTTATGTACTTCAAAAGATTCTCGGTTGCTTCCGTGTTAGGGAGGTTTTAAACAGGCAAATTTCCATTTAATTGTTCTTTCAAACACAATTGAATACTTATAAGTGCATCAAAATATGAAAAAATCATCAACTTCATTGGACTTTGCCCATCCAATTTACGGTGACGTGATACGTTAATTTTTAATGTTTTTGAGCAGTTGCAATAGTTTAAGTGTTTTTTTGGAATCGGCTGCTTGCTATTTAGGTCACTGTAGGGTCACTACAGGACAATGGGATTATTTGTTCCTTAATGGCGATGTGACTAAGCGGGTCATTTTAAAACCTGCCAAGGGCACTGAAAGGAGACCAGATCATTTTGAGATTTATGGTATCGACTGCCCATATTCATAAGATGTCTCTTGAATATCTAAATATCACATATTTAAGCTAAAAGCAAAATTAATGGAAATACTTTTAGATCGAAAACGAAGATAGAGGTGTACCCATAGTGAATTGATAAAAAGAATAATTTTTAATATCCTAGGACCCGGTTTTATATAAAGTTGTTTATTGCAAAAAATGTTCTAATAACGGAAACGAATTGAAAGGCGCTATGTATCAGGTTTGTAACAGTAATTTAATAACCAGAGGGCATTCACGAAGCCCTCTAATGACTGCAAATAAGAGGACAGGACTGATCTATGCGTCTCATGTTTTTGAGTAGTTGCAATAGCTTAAAAGGTTCTTGAAATCGGCTGCTTGTTACGAACTAGTATTGAATATGCTTGACTAATTACCGGCTATTGGAAAGCTGATAATTGAATCCGCTGTTCCAATGAATCCGTTGTTCACAAATGCCCAAATCTGATGAGGCTTAAGGCTTCTGCTTCTGTCAAGTCATGCCTTTTCCTAATTCCAGGCTGCAAAAAGTTTCTTTTTCATCAAGGTTGTTCAAGAAATACCTCGGCACGAAAACGAAAGTTCGCAGTCACACATAAACATGGAAGTGTCCCTTATTGATCTAATGGCTGCACTAGAATTGTGTTACCTAGTTCATCATTACTCGATGTTGGTACAGCCAGGGCTCATTTCTCAGTATCAGAACGAAACACTTCCTTTTGAGAGTACGTAGCCACTGTCTAAAGATCTTGTAACCACAAGTGATTCTATGAAACTCGACCTCTTTCTAGTTACTTGACATAATGACTGCGATAATTGTGAGATCACGAGTGGATTGTGTTCGTGGACTTGCTGCCTTCAAATATATTAAAGTTTTTAGGCGATCGAGAGAGTACACTAAGAAGAAATATTATAAAAATATCCTTGGACGTTAAAGGAAAATGAAAATTGCATTTCTGTCTTTCGGAAAAAGGCCTTTTACTCCTATAATACGTTGTGTAAACAGCATACGCATCAATGGGCTTTTATGACTAGAAAATATGCGCAATACAACGAATAACGGCATTGTGGCGTTGACTGAAGCAGGAAACTTTCAAAAATGGACTACTGAACGCTGCCCGTATGTCTGGAGAATCTCTGACTTCGGTTCTTGAAGTAATTTCAACTGTGGCAGACCGAAATAACAGATATTGGCCCTATACACGAAACCGGTTGCTTTATGGAAAAAAGGGAATGAAGTTTACAACTTGGGAAAGTAATGAGCACACATCGTTCGATACCTAATCAATCACCTCTTCTAGGACCGCATATTCAGTTAATGAAGTACCATCATGACAATTTGGGATCTAGTATTATTCAGTCAATAAAAAGGTGCATCGTTGCCAAGTATTCAATGGCGGAATTATTATGTGTCAACTACCACTGGAGAACAAATTAAGCTAGCTCGTTGTATAAGATTATCCAATTGGTACTGTCTAAATTTAGATTTCTATGCTAAAATATATTTAAAGAGTACCTATAAAGTGCATTAAAGCAGAACATTACTGGTGTGTGTAGAGGCATCTTTAATTGATGAAATTTTAAATAAAACAGAACAATAGGATGCGATTTGCTCTCGAATCATTTGAGACACTTATTATTATATTAGTTTTAAGAAATTAAGCTGGAATCATTCGCTCAGTTTAAGGAGAGGAAACTGTGAATGAAAGAAGATGGCTTGAGGAATTCAGTTGAAGTGGCGATTTCACCCTCCAAGAAGATGAAAAACTTCCTGAATTATGCGAAAACAATATCAAATCCCGAATCTGTATCCGCTCTTCTCTTCCCAAGAAATAGATCGCTCCTACCTAATTTAGCGACAATCAATGCTCAAATCCACTCCCAGCAATTAGGGCGTTCAAACCAAGCAAATAGTTTTAGGACAAAAGACCTGCTCTTGTGAATCGAAAAAAGATGATGTTTCAGCAGGACGGTGTACAACATCCCGAGCAGCAATAATAACGGCACAAACGATGGCAGAAACATGCCTGGGAGATAATTCATTATCCAATTTTTCTTGGACCATGCTCCGTCTTCAACCCACCATCTGTTCCGTACCTAGCACAATTTTTGGAAGAAATGGCTTTTACTAAACCAAAGGAAGAGTCTGAGACTGACATTATGAGATGAAATACAAACCAAAGGAATTTTACAGTGATGACAATAAAAATGAACGTGTAAATGGATGGAATGAAGTCGCAGCTATTCACGGAGGGTACATTGGTATTTGAATCATTAATTCACTGTTACATTTGGTCTCTTGTTTTGTTTACACGAAATTTGTCGGAGCCCATTGGGTGAACACAGACATCGGAATTTCCCGATTTTCGTTAAAACGTTCGAAATCCAAAAAATTCAAGAAAGCTCTCGATTATACGTGCTATCAGTAAAAGCCCTCATAAATATATAGTTTTATGGTGCTTTAATGGTAACTTTAAGCGGTGCTGATTTCCCTCTTAGACGACTGAACTGCTCCTCAGAGAATGGGGACAGGTTCAAGATCCTGAAGGGAAGACTGAGTATCAGAGCATTCATGTGGTGACTGGGCTGACCGGAGTTATTTTTAAACAACCGGGCAATTAGATTTTGAGCCAGTTTTGGTAAGTATCATATCGATCTGTAAGATTGGGAGAAGTATGCGTATTGCGACCTTGAGATTATCAGCGGGTGGGTAGTTATTCAATTCATATCTCTAATGACGGTTTCTAATATGTATTAGAATGGAAATAGATGCTAGTGTCACTAGGGTAACGGGTCACCAGAAAACAGATGCGTAACGACTCAAAACATATATTCGTAGAAGTACCACGCGTCCTAGTAACAACATAAACAACTATACATATTTTACAGTGAGTATAAAATGTAAGGAAAATTATAGTCTGAAATAACAGTTTCGTAGAGGGATGCGTTGTCTAAGAGAGAATCAAGTTGGGATCAACAATTTAGGCGAATAAGATAGATAGCAATCTAGATACCGCTGTTCTTAAATTCGATGAGAATTTGGTGTTCCAGGCTATTTAAGTAGATGCTTAGAGATTCCATTTGTATCTATGGTCTCCCTAATACAAGACTACCCAACAAACATGTGAGGAAAACAAAGACATAGCCACAGGTGACCTTGATTAAACCCCAATATATCGTGACGAATATTGGGTTGGCATCCGCCTGGCTGGGTTCTAGCCGAAGTACGCTCAGAATTCCCCCAAAGTTCTCCTTTCTCCCTGAAGAGATGAGCTCAGAACACTGATTATGTATGCCCATTCTTGTGTCGTCCAAGGGCCGTTGTAATCAGCCAGCTCTAATGATATGTTTGCTCTTCAACTGACAGTGAGAAAGATTCACGCAATGCCACCCAAATAAGCTTTAGGTGGCTAATTATTCATTCAAATTCAGATAAAAAGAGTTATGATTAACATTTAATGCTAGTTTTATACAATTTGAGGTAGTTAAAAATAAGATGCATATATTAATGCATAATTTATGTTGAATTTAATTAAATGTCTAAGTAGTAGTGCATGCCACTTTGTGTCAAATACGTTCAAGGAGAGCTAGACCAGAAAGTCAATGACAGTCAAAGATGTATCATACTAGGTAAAAGTAAGTTCTAGTCTCCTCAGCGAACTATTTAAATACCAAATCATTATAGGTGATACCAAATCATTTTCCATGCTTGGCCTCTCACAGTTAGTCTCGATCTCAAATGAATCGGAATCCATGTTGCGAAATTCCGTGTCATTCCTATTAAATGTCGCTGTATTAGGAGCGTTAACAAAAAAGGAAATATATAATTTGTACGCAAATATATGACAGTGTTTACACCAATGGAAGGATACCGGCTTTTGTACAGGTATAATCAAACATTTTCATGGTGATGTAAGGCAAATACGTACGTTTCGCTTGCTCTTTGAAGGACAGCCAAGCGACTAAGAAAAAAATCGGTTTATTCGAAAATAGAATCGAAAATAAAAGCAAATATGCAGTTTTAACTGCCATCTCAGACCTTGGAAATCAGGCGCTCACATCTTCTTGAATATTCACTACAATTTCCTCGATATCATTAGGAGCCGCTTTTTAGCCAACTGGATTAAGACCAGTGCAGCTGCGACAAATACCAAAGCAATCATGACCACAAAATCCACGTTGTCCACTTCATCCTTATTTCATACTTAATCATTAATCGGTTCTTAAGGTTAAATTTTAACATCCGATCATAAAGATGAACTTACGAGGCAATGTCTTGCTCATTGTAAAGGATTCGTAGGTCATCTACTGATACAAACATACATAGCAACCTACTCTAACGACCATAGATAGTCCTTCTGGATGGAGGTTCACATTTCAATGATTCAAAAGGACATGTTGTTTCCTGCTGTTTGATGCACAACCTTCCACCACGATTGGAATTATTACTCGAACTTCAATATCTGACAAATACAGGGGCAGCGAGTTGTTTATTCAAGTTCCTATAAACCAATCGGGAGGCTTCAGTCGTGAGGCTCGATCCTCAAGATTGTCCTCCGACAACATATGGCCTTATTAATTGATAAAACCCATGAACTTTAGCGAGTGGCGTTATTATTTGGTCAACCTACTACGCAAACAGATGATAGTTAAATAAATAACTGGCAATAATCCACATTTTCGTACTGTCATTCTGCTCTATGCCAACCACGGATGACTGTAGGCTTAAAGCTTGATGTGTGACATATAAGCCGGTAAAAGTGGAAAAAACCGAGGACCTTTTGAGAGTTGCGCGTAAAGGAGTCTTAATATGGGTTAATCTACTTAATTTTTAAAATGATTAATAGAGGCAAGTAAGCGCGAAACCCTCGTTAACCGAAATGCCCCTTTTCCGTCCGGCTCTACTACCAACAGCGGGTGTTGGAGGTGCATTGTGTGCAGTTCCACACTCACCACAATCCCACATCAACTCCTACGAAAGAAAGCAGTTGCTTCATTACTTCAGTGGATTTATGGCTGTAATGTCTGGCGAATGCTTCGTAGGTTAACATCAAGGATGTCCATGTAATTAAGATCTACTGACGGTCACCGATATAAGAAATGACTCCGCATTTGCGCCATTGGAATTCACTAAGCACTTGGTTATTCTCTCTCCAGTCATTGGCATTTGAGTATAAAATAAACCTTGATTTATGAATTTAGCACGTATTGGAATAATAAAAAATCATACTTTGTTTTGAGTATGCAAAAGAGTTACCTAATACATGGGACATGATAAAGTCTTAGGCAATTTGACGTCATTAAGATACCATCAAAATGGTTATTGCTTGAATTCAGTACACCTTGGCAGTTATCATTTGGCGAACACTCATCATTAGATAAGCTCTCTACTACCGACCCTACTGCATCGTCTCATTGCATCCCGTTTTGGTAATTTGGGTCATAAGCGGATTCACCTGTGCCTACAGAATGAACATCACAGCACCACACGCTTCCATGCGTTCAGAGTAAAGTCCTTTTATGAATATTAACTCTCCACTTTTTCGAAAAAGCAATTTGCTGGACAGCGAATTTGGGAAAATCTCCACTAGTCTAATCAACTATATTAAAATTCAATACGATCAGAAAATGGACCTAACAGTCCCAGGAATGTGTTTGTTAGAAGAGGACGTGCAAGGAGAAACATCGAGCTAAGAACATCGAGCTGCGTTGCCTCAACAGGAGTTTTCGAAGATGTCCAAGCGAGGTAGGTTTCACTTGGCCTCCATCGCAACAGCCTTAGTGGTCACAATCTACGCGGAATCTTCATAGTTTGTCGTTGAATTTAGAATGGTTCCGAGGTCAGTAAGCCCATGAGAGCTCCACCCAAATACAACTGTGAATCGGCCCATGAATGCTACTGCTACTAACCTCGAGGCCATGTCTTCATTTGCTATGAGGAACCGGGGTTTCGTGGAAGGGTTAGTGCGACACCTTAATCTCAGGTGCCCAAGAATTTAGCTATTGTGAGACGAGTTCCAAACCATACACAAGTGTCTTTACGAAAGAAGCATTTTTCTGTTTGGGACAGGAGTCAGAGCGTGATAGAAGCTTTCACAAAGAGATGAAGGCTGGGTGGCAGTGTTGAAGAGGTCAAGTGATTCGTGTCTTGAAGTATAATTTCATAGAACAACTGGAGAACTTCGTACTTCTCAGAAGTGGGATCGTAACGAGGTAGCAATGGCTCATGTTTTGACAAAGCTCCTACAAACGGCTGACGACCCGATGGCATAAATTGTCACGCAAACTGGCGAGAACTCTCAGAGACACCGGGGTCAAGTGCTCCAAGGATTTTGAGGATTGAGCGTCAGTGGAGGCGCCGGGAAATCCACATCTGGAGGCCAATTTGATGAGGCTGCGAATCCCTCGAATAGAAGGATGCGTGGAGGAGGAGAAGCATGCCCACTTGTTAAACTGGAACAAGCGCCTCCTCGAACAGCTAGAAAAGGTGAGTATCCCTCATAACTACCACTCGAAGGCAAAGAGTTGTTGGGGATTGGGGAGTGTAAATGAGAAATCTATTCAAAAAGTGTTTAAAATATGAAATAATTGGATTGTTTTTCCTGGTGGAAGGGAATACAGGAGTCAAATCAGTTAGAAGGAGTGCAGCACAAGGTGATGTGGACATTCAAAGCGGCCAATTTTTGAGTACCCTCTCCATAGGGACTACCACACACACAGGTTCTGGCCTAGAGTTAGCAGCAATCTCATCTTAAGAGCTGTTAGAGAACGCAGAAGTCACATCTTTAACAATTAAGTAAACCAATTAAGCAGAATGGTGTAATGGCGATGATTTTTCCATTTTTGCTCTAGCGATGGTTCGAAAAAAACAGATAGTACACTTCCATTCTAAGACATTTTGAATCCCTGAGCATTCGTAAAATATCTAATTGACAATTGGGTTGCAATTTTAATCACAATTCAACCAAAACTACTAAATGCCCATTACAAATAATTTGAAAGTATTTCCTCGTTCGAGCGTATTTAATATTGCTCTTATTGAGGCAGCTTGAGAAAACAAAAACGTGCAATTCAGAAATTGTTCATCAAGTCAATTTGGTGAGTTTCTTGCCTTTGAAAGGCTTCTAGCCATTTGGCAGGTTCGTAACACCATCACTCCAGGAGCCATGAGTATTCATTTCAGGATGGATTTGACTTGAAAAACATTCGTCTTTACAGATCTCTCCTGATACCGCACGGATGATGTGTGATACCTTCAAAGATTTTTGCTCAGCAACTCCAAATAAGTTGGTGGACCACAGTCTTCTGGCCGCGCCAGAAGAATTTGAGTCAAGCAATGAGGTAGAGGCAAAACACAGTGGTTTCATTTAACCAATGAGCTTCAGGTTCAAGTGGGATTCTGCCACGACTTTGAGCCTGTTTATTTGTGAGTCATCATTATAAAGACAGCTCCGAATGGTAACGACGAGAGCAGTTGCGCTAGGCACTGAATGTCAGATGGGCGTATTCGGTTACCTAGTGACAACCTTTGAATTTCATTCGTCATCAGATTATTAGAAAGTAAACGGTTAGTTAGAAGAAAGCCATTTACTGCAAAGGACGTTTGTAGAGGTGGTTCGCGTCTCGTTATGCTGCTTTACATGGAACGATCACCGTTATTTATATTTTCCACTTTGAATAGTTAGTAGAAGTTAATTCCAGCGATTCAATGCGTCGTCTCTATTAGGAGGCCATGCTAACCAGGAACCACGTACTGACGGTACAGTCAAAACACCTTGCCAGGTTCATTCATGGCTGTTGCGATGACTACATTCACCAAGTGGTGAAGCTGGGCAAACTGCGATTGTTGTGTAGCCAGAACTCTGCTGACATTGCAAAGTTGAAGTTGGCTATCAAGATCGCGAAGTGGAGAGGACGACCTTCTTCACTTGAGGTGTGTATTTTTCGCTGCTCTCCCTTTTATCTTGAAAACCATTCGCGGATGCACTTCCCTTTTGCAGGAGGACACAGTTAGAGACGTTGAGAGGAGATCAAAGGCCAAATTTAAATCGGTTGATAGTGTCAAAACTGCCCAGCCGATGATGCCTTATCTCACCCCTCGTTCTATAGACCTTCACGGTTACATGTCAAGGGACTTCCACTTCGGCACCACTAATAGAAAAAGACATTCGCCATTTCACAGGGTGCATTTACTGCACATCGACAGCTCCTTCGACGACTCATTGAAAAGAGGGCATAACTGGCATAACTGGCATAATCGGCTTATTATCCCGATGTGAGTCAATGCTATAAATTCACATGTGTTGTCGCTGTTATTCACCCAACATTAAATCTAACTAAATTGCCTTTTCTTTGACAGATTCCTGAAACGACACTGAGCGCATTGTGGAGGGGATGGCTGAGCAGCATCGATTCCTGGAAGATCGCTTGTTGAGCCTCCAGAAGCAATGAGCTCCACCGTAATCTTGATTGCCCATTAAACCGTGCTTTGAAAGAGGGCAAACAACTACTTGACTGTTACCGGTCCACTAACGAATGGCCACAGGTGGGTATCCGCTAGCTAGAAATCACTCACTTTCAGTAGAAGACGGTATTTTCTTGCTTGTAAATTGTAGTAGCATCGTTTAGCATTGAGGTGCTGGCCTGAATGCGAGCTTCTTATCGCTTAGCTAATTATTAACACGATGGATATCTTCACTTAGTGATTGCAGTCATATGCAAATGTTACATTTGAGTTGCGGAAGTCCTGTCTATAGTCCACTTGTCTGACGAGGTCACAAAAGCAGATCCTCCATCATCAAGCTCTCAAGTGGCAGGACAAATAATGGAGTATTCTTTGTCCGATCTTCATGTTTCGGGTGATACTTTGGCCGCAATCCAAGGAAATCAGGTAGGTTTTCTTTGATAATTTTAGCAATAGCAGTCTAAAAGCAGCAACCTAATCGATTCATGTTCACCGTTCTCAAAGCATGGCGATGTCGGATGTGACCGAGCCAAATCGTGGGCGTGGAGTGAAGAGAGTGCCGCTTCCGATTCAGCCTCTCTGTCTGAATGCGATGTGAGTGCAGCTTCTCAATTTGCCTCATCAACTTGGCATGGTCCAACTGACATCATCGTAAGTGGCTGTCTGCAAAACCAATTACTAGGATGAGAGGACTACTGAGGCAAAAGGAGAGGATTTCTTCTACCTCTCCGTCCTACGGACTCCGCTTTTGATCGAGAAGGTCCCACGCTGCGTAACTCCCACCTCAAGCAATGCCGAGGTCATCAGGCGATTTCCATTCCACTTACTTACTTCTGAAGAGTCTCCACATTATCCATCATTTGACATGCTCCCTGATTTGCATTTCAACGTGAGAAAGAGGCATATGTTGAGGAATATATCAGAAGTGTGTCCTTTTCGGAAGAACTGCGGGACCCGAAACCTCTTCCAGTAGACTCTGTTGAGTTTCCTGCCAAATTTCTGTGTATAATCACCATTACAAGAAACTTTCTTGAGTGTTATTTGTATGCACCTTAAATTCCCCTCTATGTGGCAATAAAATCTTAGTTCCAACTTCTAATTCCTTTTGTTGATTAATAAATAATTACGTAGAGTTGAACGCGGATTGAAATGACGAAAGTGCAAGTCCAAAATATAACAAGGTAACTCCAATTGTTAATGTTTAATTGATATTTATTACCACGAAAAGTGATAAAGACACGGTTATTCCTCTTCCTTTCAGAAAGAAAATATAAAACACAGGCCTGACTTTCACTTGTTTTAAGCAAGGCGCTAGCATCTGATTGTTTCACACACAGTCAAGAAGATGACAGAATACAATGCTTTTGTCTAAATGAGATTTTGAATTTAAAAAAATAGTCAAAGAATTTTGTTCATGGATCAAATACACTTATTCGCACACCCATTTTTATTCACCAGCTGATTTTAGGGACCGTTAAATGGATAAATCAACTTAGAATATGAGATGAAATCATTTTTTATATCTTTTAAAATTTATTTCACTTTCATCAGCCCCCTCGTATACGAAAAAATATTATAATTTGTCAGTAAATATCATAAAATTACCCTCTGGCTTTATAGTACAATATTAGTGGTTATAATCGTTTTGGACCTCAAATGATTATAAAGATCTTTCTACTCTCTCCTGATTTGCTAGCATTGGAGTATCCCAATATCTGCCTTGATTGGGTCCAAATTTGTCTTCTCCAAAATGCGTAATGTTCGTAATGCGTTCGTAATGCCTTCCTCGTGACAGAAAGCCACTATCGAAAAGACCCGTGAATTAAATTCAACCTCGCAGAGGTTCATTTCTAAGAAACACTCAACTTTCCAGAGCTTCACACTGCCTTTGACACACTCAAAACTGTGTTATGTCCAGCACATCTCGTGTAAACGCTGTCTGCATCGGAAAATGCAAATTAAATAAGATTGCTTTTTGTCCTTGAATTGACAGTTGATGTGAGGGCGACTATCATACTACGAAGTAAACTTACTTCAAAATTCTACAATCTACTTTACAAAGGGTGCATTTAGACTGTGCTGGTGTTCATTCGACACTGCCACCTATAACGCACAGTCCATGCCCTCCTCCTTTTTGTGATTTAAGCTGGCAGGTTTTTCAAAAACGGTTTTGCCAGGACCATTCCGGATACTTGAACTTGAGAATAAAAGTCATTGGGTATTTTAAGCAAATTGAGGACCTTTTCAGTAGTGGATTGCCGTGTTATTTTGTGCATTTTTGTCTTAATATGTCACAATCACTGACAATAGGGGAGTTGTAATTAAATGAGTCAGGATTTGGGTCAACCTACCGCTACCAAGATGAGTAAATCGAAACACTCCAAAGAACAGTGTGTCGCGTTTCTTAGTTCATCGTGTCACGCTCTTCGTAAATGCAGAGAAACCAACAGGCTTTAGTGAAGGACCGTATTGTGAGTATCTCAGAGGATGAATTAGTCCTGTTAACTGAGTACTGATGAGCCAGTAGTCATTGGTTGATGTAAACTAGGAGTAGTTGCATGATTCTACTCTTGGGATATGAGGCTCAGATTTAAATAGTTCAGAAAGTAGCTAGAAATCCGTGATTTGTAAAAGTCGGCTTAATGAATTCTGCACCTAGATTTACGGAGAGCCGTCGATGCAATCAATATCTCAGTGCTCCACAGAATTACTTCGACCTCAAAAATTATGCACTGCTTATAAATGGATTAAGGAAGTCATTGTAAGAAGGGAAAAATAGGAGTACACTGTGAAATATGTGCTATTTCAGTAAATGGCAGTGTAAAATCTATTTTATCATTTGCTTCAGTTACACATTTGTAACCCCGAAAGTCACAAACACCTGGTGATTTCTGATCACAGCAAGTGATTGAGCAGGTGGTTAGGTCGAAGGTTTCTTAAAATGGTCGACACCCATTGACCATTGAATTGTTCAATGAAAACCGATTTTCAGTTACGTACAAGTAAAAGCAAAGTAATAAATCGACTGGCCTGCTTAATTTTTTAATGCTGCATGAGACCTTAGTTTAAAATGAGACTCAACCTAAGTATAACGGAAAATTTTAATTCTACTCTAACGTAATAGAGTCCCTGCGTGTAACTGTAAACATGTAATCAAAACCCCTCTGTCTAAATAATGTTGAAACACAAAAAGAACAACAATGCTGAATTCAGCCTGATGTGCTTTATTTAGTCAGACAAGCTAGAGCACCTTGGCTTTTGAGAGGATGAAGACAAATGTTTCCGCAATTATGCAATAAGAGTGGAGGGAGGGAAAGCCAAAATAATGAAATTATTATTTTTGTGATTTATATAAAAAGCGGGTCTTTGCTTGCGGAGAATAAGCAGCCAGCCATTCCTTGCTCATCTTACACTTTCACATTGGGGTTTCTTATAGATTGATTCATTACTAACTAGCCTTTTCTATAAATGACATAATTAAGTCGATTGCTGCAGTAGTCATCCCAATCGGAGCTTTTCGCAAACACACTGGTCTTGGTATCTTCCTCTTCATGGATAGGCCAATCGCGGCCAAAATGTCGCATATTCTCCCAGCTTTAGTGGGGGCACAAACTAAATGACCTTAAGTGATCGCTGATATCAGAGTTCATTGACGACTAATCAACAAAAGTTACTGATTGGGATTTCGAACCTTATGCCGTGGTTAGTCCATTCTCAAATCTGTCTTTGCAGAGGTTCACTTTTATATTTTGTCTAGGAGCTTGCAGTACAATATCTAACCTCAGTGCGAAGGCACCCGAAAGACATCTACAGAAATTCAAACGAAAAAAGAAGACGAAATTCTGTTGGTGTATTTTTAACTAGAAATGATCTTTTAAGTTGTCGGTCCGAATTCCTATTGATTTAAAAGAGTGCAACGTTGCCCTCAATTGAATTTAACACTAAGATCGACGATTAGAAACGAAGTGTGCGGTGCTAAGATTGTCGTATTGAAGGCGCAGCGATGATTTACGTCCAAAATACACAACAACAATAATGTAATGATGGTGTATCACATCAGATTCATATCGTGGCGCTATGGTGACCTGGCAGTATCATCGCACCCATTGCAGGGCAGATTTTCAACTAAAATATGTGCATTTTCAATCATCCCCATGACTTATCATGGCATCTCAATCTATCTGGCCTACTGTGGTTGCAGAAATCTCAGGTAAATTCAACATAACACCTGCACACAAATATTAAAAATAATATACAGGCTCTTCCTATTCCGTCATCAAAACACTTCGGCCTATCTTTGGTAACAAATCTTTCTAGGAAGAGAATTGAAGTTAAGCTAGTTGCTTCAGTTGGAGCCACAGTAGCCATCAATGCACTTTTAACATCCAAAGACGCTAAGAATGTATTGGTTTACGATTAGGCGCATAATGAGGGATTTCCTGTACTTGCTTCGACTTGTTAAGTGGTTATATAGATAAGGGGTTAATCCTCACTAGCAGTCCTTTGAAGTTTAAAGGTCTAATAGAATCTTCTGAGCTAATGTTTTGTGGGAGAACAGTCTTATGGATCTCAATAAATGATTAAGGCCTCCAAAATGGCCAGCCGGAACTTTTAAAAATAAACTCTTGAATCATTTGATATTCCCATTTAGATCCTGGAAGATTAGTCCTTGCTTAAATTTACCCCAACATAAAAGGAAACCTATTAACGCCTGTTACAGTGGATGTCTCAAGAGATCTGCGTACTTACTAGGATGTGGGCACGCAATTTCATATTTAACAATTGAAAACAGAGAGCTAATAAATGTACGGATAGACTCAGAATTGATTTAGGTTTAGTTTACTGCAAATACAGGCACTCTGTCAAAGCTGCGCCGGTGTCAATCCAGCTTTCAACAAGATGATTCAATATAAGGGGAATTGGTCCTTATTAGACATGCATAGTGAATAAGGAAATAGTGGAAGATATTCGAAAAGTTACAGACGCCTGAATTTCAAATTCTAAACATGAATCTTAAAAAGTCTATCCATACTACTTTTCTTGGTGGAAAGTGGACAGATCTTCATAAATGCTTAGCTAACTACCATAGAGCAAACCACAGAAAAACAGATAGGCCATTACTGATATTCTCTCATGTTTTTTCCAAAACCGTTGCCAAAATGCCTGTAAAAAGATGGTAGAAAGTCGAAGTCAATAACTGAAATCACAGTGGTGTTTGCAATTTATTTGAAAGCATAATTTGGTCACTAGTTTTATTCATTTCGAAGTTGAATGACCAAGCACCGATTAGTGAAAGGCCTGTTACACCCCAACATTTCCAGAGTCCAAGATTTCAACAATTCCACCATTCCTGGAGACACAGCATGACCAATGAAAGGCATGAGATTAAAGCTATGCGTGAATTATCGCAAGTGGCCTTGATTTCACTTCACGCATCATTAAAGTATTGTTTTCTGCATATTTACCTCACCTAATTAATAAAATTGAGTTCGCTTTGATGTTTGGGAAAATTACGTTGCAAATGCCTTACAAGACGCCAAGTTTGGCATTCATTATTTTAGAGAAATTTCAAATGACTCTCGTCCATAAGACACCCATTCAAAGGGACTAATCGGTACCTCCAGAAGCTATCTAGCAGCGCTCATTTCGATATTTTCGGAGCTTGTAATTGTCAAAACGTCTGAGTAGGCATTTTGCTCCACGTTATAAGCCATGGTTTAGTGGACTAAAGCGTAGAATTGCGGCAGTCACTTCTTACGTCAGCTAATTCATCTAATTCATTGAATTGGTGCAATGGCCCTCAATGAAAATATGATATCCCGTCTGGGTGAAGCGATCCCTTGAAAAAAGGCTCTTGAAACAAGCTTTTGCGTTGCTAAAGGCGTGAAAATGTTCACGTTTGGGTTCGATAACAGAAAGCAACTACAAAAAATAGTGTTTATCAAATGATGACTGCCGGAGTGCACGGAATAAGAGCACAACACACAATACGATAGGATCAGAGGGCAGGAACCTTTCAGGACTACGCTTGGCCTCTTTTTACAGTGCAATGTGTAGTGGCAACTAGATTAGACGTAATTGGAATATCCCAGATATCAGTGACTGAGGAGTGAGTGATCCGGTTCTCATGGGAAGTTCATTGGACGAAGCCTTATTATTTCTGGGCTGCACACTGGAGGATATTTGATCAGCCAAAAAACTGTACCTATAACTTCATTTAAAACTTATCAACCAGCCCTCCTATCCATAAATAAACTAACAAATGAAACACTCTTTATGCAGAAGATATCTTTAGCTATCCTACTTATGGCAAAATAAGTGATTCAGCTCTTAGTAGATGGGAAGTTGTGAACAGTGCCATTCTTACTCATGTAGTTGGTCGCAGAGAGCAAGAACAATAAGATGCCGATTTACGATAGCTTAATTACTATTAGGTTTTTGTACGTTCTTTGCATTGTCGTAAGGTTCCGCAGGCGGTTGCCTCTGAAAGTCATCGACTTTGTAACTATTGCCAAGTACTGTTAATCTGAATAAAATCATAACGATCACGCCCCACGACTTAACCCTCTATAATGGCTCACGAGGAATTAGAGAATACACTGCTGGCCCTCTATCTGTCCATCTATCAGAAATCGATGACTGGACAACTCACTCAGTCGTCTATGTAGGAATAGACTTTTGACTTATGAGAAATTCAGTAATACAGCTAAATAGATTGGTTATGGTTTAAACAGTAGAAATAGAAATATTGCTTTTGTGAGTTAGTGTTGCTATAGATATCTTAAGAGTCCTTTTTAATGAGAAGTACATTGATCTGAAATTGAGTATGAGTTGTAGAAGGCGAATAAACAATAAAGAATTGACGAACAATGGAATAAGGTTAAACATATCTATTAGCAATCTATGAAGGTTAGTCGCCTATAAAATCCAGTGCCTTGCATCACTTAAGGTTTTACAGTTTCTCTTTCTACTAGCGCTGGAAGCCCAGGTGAAATACCGCTTGAACATTGTCATCTCTGATGGTGGAGTTCTCAATCATTTTTCTCTAATGATTAAACCTTAAGTTTCCTAAACTATCCAACCTACTTTTCTCTGCGGTGCTGTGCGTACAAAATGTAAACAATTTTTTCTAAAGTCCATATCCGATTCTAGGAAGTGTGTAGAGGTAGCATATAAAATGGGAGTCGCATCTAATATGTCAACTTGAAGCTTCCAACTAAACTAATTTTTTGGTTTTATGAGAGGCTGCCGTGGACGCAATTGACATTCTGGTTTCGGTGGGCTATTCATAGAGCACAGTTTTTGAGTTCAACTGAGTTTGAGGTAAGCCTGAGTGTTGGACATTTCAACAAACGCGTCTTATCTCACCACTTGCTCTTGTGGACTAGCCAATGTGGTGTTCGCGCCGTGACCAACTCTGTTGATCACCTCTCAGCCTCTCAAATCTGATTCGTCTGATCGCGAACCACTCAGAATTTGCAGTAAGTCCAGGTCATATAAGAGAGTCAGACGTTGTCTAAGTCAATTTGTTAAGAAGGGCTCAAATGACATCAGAACAGGCAGCTTCCAAAAAGGCTGTTCGTCGGGAGATAAGTGAATCTGGATTCCGTGGAAGAACTGAATATCGAAAATCTCCTCTCTTGAAAGCCTTTGTCCAAAATCACAAAGTGAAGTGTAGAAACCTCCAGAATTAGTCACCCAATCAGTGACGAAATGGTTTTCTCTAACAAATCATGGTCGTTTGCCTTAGTTTGCGACCTTCGGCTACCGACTGTACGTTTGTAGACAGCCGAAATGAGCATTCAGTCTAAAGTGTTGCCTTCCCAAACAGTACAACATGGCGAGGGTTCAGTGATGTTGCGCTGGGATGATATTTCTTCGAAATTATTTCCCATCATGAAAGAATTAGCAGTGGTGGATAACCATGGTTGATGCAGAACTGTTAGCTAATGTCACAAGGAGGACCATTCTCATGAAGTTAAGCATCACATCGTGCCACCATAATCCCAGACTTTGACATTATTGTGAATTTATGGTCACTTTCAAATAAGAAGTCAACTCGAAAAGAATTTGATGATGTTTTTGCTGAAGAATGGCCTAAAATTCCTCTAAAAAACACTTCAAAGTTTCTCCGAATCCATACCTTGTAGAATTGAGGCTGTAAGTGCGCAGAAATTGGACCTGCACTATATCAACATGAGAATTTTATCCGACGTTTGTAGATTGCGAGAACTTTGAAAGCGTTTAAATTCCAGGAATATTACCTTCGTGTATTTGCTTATTTCATGTCTTTGAACAAGTTGTATCTCCAAAATGGACTGGTAAAATGAAGGAAAGAGGGAACAATCATTTCGCTATTAAGGCCAAACATCATGAGCCGATATGATCTCAGAGGAGTAATGCATTGATAGGCGTTTTCCAAGTTATATTGCATCTTACGGACGCCATCGACATTGGCGAATTCTGCTGTACTTCAGTTTGCAGTGCAAGTAATCGTTAGAACCAGATGAGACCTTATCAGACCATGGATTCCCGATAACTTAACATGAATTAATATTAAATGGGGTTTTGTTTATTTCTTCACCAAAGGAGACATTCAAAAGTAACTTCCATTCAGTCCTCTAATAATATTGATTAAGGAAAGGATGATCCATCTCCCAGTGAATGTTCCTTGAGCAAAGCCCGACTCAGCTTATGCAAGGCTCATCAGAGGATGGCAATTGAACGAGCCACAAATTAGGTCAACATAAATGTCAATTCTAAACCCTTGAGCCGAAACTTCAGAAAAGAAAACCATGAGCGTCTGTTCAATAGATGTCTTAAGAATCCTATGCACATGGTAGGATATTGGAAGGTAAGTTCATATTTGTGTTCCGAATTTTACCATTGAAAATCGAGAGCTATTGAATAACCAATCCTGAAGTAAGAAAAGGGTTTTAGATGCAGACAGAATTAATTTAGTTTAGTGCAAATACTGGCACTCTGTTGAAGCTGCGCCGGTGTCAGTCCAGCTTTTAACAAGATGATTCAATATAAGGGGAATTGGCCCTTATTAAATAATGTACAGTGAACAAGGAAATGGTAGAAGTTATTAAAGATATTAGAATCTTTTAATTCCAAGGTCTAAAAATGAAATTTAAAATGTTTAGAAAGTGGGACAACCTAACTAATTGCCTGGCTGCCTGTCATAGAGCAAACCAAAAGAACAGAGTGGCTATTACTGACATAATTTATTTCTTTATATGGTAAAGCCGGTACCTCTCCACTAGCGTTTAAAATGATTATGTATTTTTATTAATTATGTATATTTCATTTTCTACTCACTCTCTTTATACGGAGGTAATTGACTGAAATTCACAATATGGTGGAACGTTTTTTGAGTTGATACAGATCAGTGCTAACGTCTGTTTTCTGTCTAAATAGCTCACTCATTCTACTGGAGTTAGTCTATTCCAATCTTTTGCAACTTTGGTATATATGTGTCTGCATCATTAACCTGCTTATTTGAATAGAAATATTCCACTGAAAGCAAATTTCACTAGCCGTGAATCCTACTCATTCCGACCAACCAGCCAGCGTATTTTTAAATTTGGTCATATTAACCAGTGCTATGTCTCTTCGCCTAGAATGTTCAATTAGTAGAAGCTCTTATAGGGAACGTCGATACAGATCGTCCCCTCTTAGTTCCAACTCTTCAAGAATTTGGTGTATTCTCTCCAGGTTCATTTCTTTTAGATCAACAGCAGTCAAACATATTGCCAAATACCACTTTCGAACTGAATATCTTTCGCTGTTTATCGATTTTAACAAAGAATTTTAGGACTTTGATAAAATAACAGATCTTCTACTCATTACTTTTTCTTATTCATCATGTCCCTGTTAGCTTTAATCAAAATGAAAATACTCAGCCTAAACGAAACCAAGTTAGTACTAAACTCGTAAATCATAATGGATCCTTGTTGTCGGTCCAAGTCTGTTATAGCTGTCTTTATGCATTTGGATTTAAGGCCAGCTAATCGGAAGCGTTTCAAAAAAATGAAATAACAACCTCTCTACAGTCTGGTCCAGCGTGCAGGAGGGGATATGTATTATTAAATCATGCATTTAAAATCGCTAATAATATCGACACAAATTTAATTCATGCAGATATCGTGTGCACAAATTGATGCAATTATTAGTCCTGGCAATTATTTCTGATTATACGCCTGGGAATTCCAAGTGATGAACCTATATCGCATTTCTTCCACTTTCCTAATGAGTCGAGAATGGAGATGAGGCGCTGACTGGTCCATGTCTCACCAACACACAGAGGACACCGTGAGATGTGCGTCTGTCCCACATGACCCATCAGATGTCGGATCGTACGAACCTGAACGAGGTGGAACTCCCAACGCATTCTTCAGTAACAGAGCCCCAAAGTGAATTGACAACATCATCATTCCGTCTAGCGAAGTAGTACCACCAAGTGGTCTGAGAGTCTCGTGGCACAGACTAGTAGGTAGTGCTATAGCACGTAATTTCAGGTGGGCATCCACCCCATTCCTGTTCAGCGGGTCTTTTAGCCATGTGCTGACTGCATAATGCGACGGCGTAGTTGATCCATCTCAAAGACAACTTTCTTATAAATATCTCCTATGAATTAAACTGTGCTCTCCCATATCGACATGCCTCTCAGTGGATCCTGGTAAAGCTTAGATGACCAGAATTTGAGATACAGATCGAACCCTCCATAATAGAAACGGCAAGGCAAAAGAATAGATTTTAAAAATTTTTTACAAAATTTAATTTTGCAATGCAATCATATTTACACACTAGTCATGGTTACTAATTAGGTTCATGCACAACCTGAGG